>CABHPH010149551.1:0-30582 GCA_902168325.1 Peromyscus nudipes
GGGACCCTCTCAGTTTGTTTAACCATCAGCAGTGCCTTGACATCTGAGCCAGACAGAGCACAAAAAAGAAAACTGCAGCCTAAAACCACTTATGGATGTAGGCCTAAATAAAGAGCATTAACAAAACTCGGTACAAAGTACAATATAGGCTTCATTTGCATATATATATATATATATATATATATTCTGAACATATGTTCAGGTGAAATCTATTCCAGGGCTGAAAGATTGCTTCAATATTTGAGAACCACATGGGTGAGGGAGGGGCTCATGAGGTATGCCTCTCTTCCTGAGGAACTATAAAAATAGTTATGGTTGCTGGGGGAAGAGGGAGTCACATTCCTCAGTAGTGTGGCTACTGGTACTTCACCCTCACCCAAGTAAATAAACTCACCCATGTTCATGCAGACAAGCCTAATTAAATACAGAGGGTCCAAGAAGAAAAGGCATGAGAGTAAAGGCTTGGAAAGAGGAAGAATTTGGTCAGAGGGGAAGGAGATAGTAGAAAATAGGGAATTTTATTTTTTATTTTTATTTATCTTTGAAACTTTTCGTACATATGTACAATGTATCTTAACCACACGCATTCCCTGTAACTACCCCCCAGGGTCTGCCCATCACATCTCCTTCTCTGTCATGTCCTCTCTTTATATCTTTTATTTATTTACTTACTTATTGATTTTTAACCCACTGAGTGCTCCCCATGGACACACAGGTGTGTGGCCATCCACTGGGGCTTGGAGAACCTGCCACACTCCTAAGGAAGAGTGACTCTTCCTCCCTCAACAGCTATCAACTGCCAACAGCTGCTCAGCTAGGGGTGGGCCTCTGAGAACCTCCAGTCTATGCTAGAAGACTGAACTGGCCTGACCTCGGTGGATCTGATGCCGGTAACCACAGGTACTGGAAAGTGACGTGTGCAACAGCCATGTCACCCAGAAGACAGCAACTCACAGCACGGATAGAGTAGAGGGAACTGTGGTCAAAGAACAGAATGCAATGTATGGAATCAGAGAAAAATAAACTGCAAACCAACAAAAATCAGTCAGTAACACAGCCGCAGAGTGAGTGTCTCCACTTCAAAAGGTGTATATTAAACTCAGATGGGGTGGTATTTGGAAGTGATGCTTTGCTTGTTTTTGAGGGCTCTGGAGTAGATGTCCTCACGATGCCTCTCACAGTTCCTCCATGTGAGGACACTTCTATAGCCCACACATAGCACTCCCAGACTTCAATTCTGCTGGGACATTGACCTGATACTTCCAGAATCCTGAAAATACAGTTGTGTTATGCTTTAAGCATTCCATTGACAGTATTTTGTTATAGCACCCTACGTGAGCTGAGACAGTAGTACACCCTGGTAACAAGCTAAGTATGAAGGTTGCATGAGTGTATCACTTGATGCAGAAAAACATCTCATCAACTCAATAGAAATTCTCATAAACTAGGAATGGGGAGAGATATCCTCCACTCAATAAAGAACTTTCACACGCACATACAAAAGGCCATGCTTCATGTGGAAATACTGGTTGCCTTCTCCTCAAAGAATGACAAGGATGTTTGGCCTTGCTGCTGCTACTCTTCAGGGTACCAAGAGAAGAGTTAGACAAGGAAAGAAAATGACAGACATACAGCTTGGAAAAGAAGGAATAACACATTCATTCAAACTCATTCACACACTCATATTCACACACAAAAACACATATGCACACATAGTTAACACATATATATTCATACACACATACTCACACATTATATATATATTCATACACACAATCTCACACATATATTCACACACATACACATAAACATACACACACTCATACAAACAGAGAGACACACTGAAACACACATACATAATACACTACATTACACACACATCACACACATGCACACATATCACACATGTATACATCTCACACATACATCACACACACTCATACACATCAGACATAATACACACATACAGGCACATACATCACACGTATTCATACTCATCACACATACTCACACATGTACACACATAGCACACAGGCATACACATCACATATATCACACACACACACCACTCACACTCACACACATCACACACATGCACACAGAATCACATAGCACTGACACACACAAAACATTTGCACATTTTCTAGTGTGGCAATCTATAAAATCAACCACAAAAAGCCCCCACAAGGTTCACAGGATATTGCTTCACAATATCAAGGAAAGAGAAGCAGCCTTGGTGTCCATCAGCAGACAGAAAGAGTGAAAGAAGGGCAACATAAACAATGAAATTTTATACAGTCCTAAGGAAAAGTGAAGTTGTGAAATTTGAAAGAAAATGGATAGAACTAGAAGACAAGCACTGTTCTCCCTCATCTGCAGATCCTTGCCTCTAACTAGGAAAACACACTTCCAGGTGGGAAGAAATATGGGCACAGGCCAAGAAACTACAAAGGGGCCCATGTGACTGGGGAAAAAAAAGAGGCTTCGAGATGGGGAGAAAAGTACTAGAACCAAGCGGAAGGGGGAATATCGGGGTGTAAGGGAATAGTAGAGGAAAGAGAGATGGGAGATGAGAGGGAGGTGGGGGAAATCAGCCAAACTGAGATAATATGGAAATTCCGTATTGTCTTAGTTAGGGTTTCTATTGTGAAGACACACTATGACCGCAGCAACTCTCATAAAAGAAAAACATTTAATTGGGGTGGCTTACAGTTCAGTTTAATCCATTATCATCATGGTGGCTGAAAAGTTTCTGTACCCCAACATCAAGCCTCTCCACCAATGCAGTGAATCAGATCAGGCCAAATTAATAAATCCAGGTTTAATCTGAGCAAAGCAATCCTGGGTGGTCCCAGGAAAGAGGAGAAGCCACAAGAGGAACCACGAGGGGAAGTCCATGGGCTAGACCTTAAATATCCTCCATGGGTGGAGCTGCTGCTTGGCAGGCTTTCTTTTGGGCCAGGTCTGGAGAGGGCAGCTGCAGGGGAGATCCCCAACAGTGGCACGCAGACAGACATGGTGCTGAAGAAGGAGCTGTGAGTCCCACATTTTGACCTACAGGTAACAGGAAGTGGTCTGTTTCACTGGGTGTAGTTTAAGCATAGGAGACCTCAAAGCCCACCCCACAGTGACACACTTCCTCTGGCAAGGCCACACCTCCTAAGAGTGCCACTCCCTTTGGGGGCCATTTTCTTTCAAGCCACCACATTCCAGTCCCTGGCCCCCTAAGGCTTGTAGCCATATCATAAGGCAAAAATGCATTCAGTCCAACTTCAAGAGTCTCCATAGTCTATCACAGTCTCAAACTTAAAATTCTAAAGTTCAAATTCTCTTCTGAGATTCATGCAATCTCCTAACTGTAACCACTTGTAAAATCAAAATCAAAAAGCAGATCACATACTTCCAACATATAATGGCACAGGATATACATTGCTGTTCCAAAATGTAGGGAAGGGAGCATAGTGAGGAATACTGGACCAAACTGTCTTAGTGTTTCTATTGCTGCAACAAAACACCATGAGCAAAAAACAAATTGGGGAGGAAAGGGTTTATTTGGCTTACACTTCCACATTGCTGTTCAACACTGAAGAAAGCCAGGGCAGGAACTCAAACAAGGCAGGAACCCAGAGGCAGGAGCTGATACAGGGGCCATGGAGGGGTGTTAATTACTGGCTTGCCTCTCATGGCTTGCTCAGCCTGCTTTCTTATAGAACCCAGGACCACCAGCCCAGGGATAGCACCACCCACCAAGGGCTGGGTCCTTCCCCGTTGATCACTAATTAAGAAAATACCTTACAGCTGGATCTCATGGAGACATTTCCTCAACTGAAGCTCCTTCCTCTCTGATGACTCTAGCTTGTGTCAAGTTGACACACAAAACCAGCCAGTACAACTGACCCTTGTCAACTTGACACACAAACACATCACTGTTAAGCCACATCCCTCCCTTTCTTACTCATCCCCAAGAGCTCACATTAAAATCATAAATAATTTTAAAAGTCCCACAGTCTTTACAAACTCAAACACAATAAAATTTTAGTCCCTTTAAAATATCCAATCTCTTTTAAAAGTTCAAGTCTTTCATCTGTGGGCTCCTTTAAAAATCAAAATTAAATACGTCTTGAAGCAGGAAGAACCAGGGCACTGTCACAATCTGAACCAAGCAAAACCAAACTCAAACAGTATAAATAACTCAATGTCCAATTATCTGGGATTCATTCACGATCTTCTTGACTTCTCCAAGGAGCTTGGGTCACTTCTCTGGCTCAGTCCTGTGCAGCACACACAGTTTGTCTTCTGGACTCTGGCTGGCTCCACTCCACGGCTGCTGCTGTTCTTGGTGGTCACCCTATGGTACTGGCATCTCCAAAATGCTGGTTCTTCTGGGCTGCACCAGTAGCCTCTCATAGGCTCTCTTCTTGGTGCCAAGCCTCAACCTCTTGCATGACACTTTCAGTCCTGGGCCTTCAACTGCCACTTTCACCAATGGCCTCTCATGGCCTCTCACAGTGCCAAGTCTCAGCTGCTCTTCATGACCCCTTCATGTCTTCAAAACCAGTACCACCTGGGTGACACACTACCAACTCCAGCTACAACATCAGGTACAACCTTGGCCACTTCTGGAACATAACTTCTCTGTGCTCCCAGGAAACACTTCCCAGATTTCACCTCAGTGATACTGGTCTCTTCTTAATCACCACTAATTTCTTAGCTCCAGCCAACCAGCATCAAGTATCCCAGCAAAGCAAAGTTTACTTTCATAGTTCTGGTATCTTGTTGATCACAACTGACTCTTCAGTCCCAGCTAGTCGGAATCACAAGATCTTAATTCAAAATAACAAATGGCCCTGATAGAGTCTTTAAACTTCCCTCTGAAACTTCATATGCCAGGTCTCCATCCTCTGCACTGCTCTCAACATTCTTATCTTCCAAGCTCCCACAGAACATCCCACTGAGCTCTTAACACTCAATGGCTCTTCTAGCCCAGTGTTCCAAAGTCCTTCCACAATCCTCTCAAAAACAACATGGTCAGGTCTGTCCCAGCAACACCCTACTACACTGGTACCAATGTGTCTTAGTTCGGGTTTCCATTGCAATCCAAACCTCTTCACTTTAGCCTCAGGCAGACTCCTTGGACAAGGGCAAAAAGCAGCCACATTCTTCAACAAAATATCACAAGAATGCTCTCTAGGCCACATATTGATATTCTCCACTGAAACCTCTTGAGCCAGGCCCCCACAGTTCATCAAACCACATTCAGCACTACTGTCCTCCATGGTAGTACTAGCATGGCCCATTAAGCAGCACTTAAAGCTTTCAACTGTTTTTCTAACCCACAGCCCCAAGGTCCATATTCTTTCAAACAAAAGCATGGTCAGGCCTATCACAGCAGTACTCTGGTCCCTGGCACCAACTTCTATCTTATTTAGGACTTCTATTGCTATGAAGGGACACCATGACCAAAGTAACTCTCATAAAGGAAAAACATTGAATTGGGGTGGCTTACATTTTCAGAGGTTTAATCCGTTATCATCATGGTGGGACGTGGTGGTGTGCAGACAGACATGGTGCTGGAGAAGGAGCTGAAGATTCGACATCTTGACCCACAGGCAACAGGACATGGTCTGTTTCACTAGACATAGTTTGAGCATAGGAGATCTCAAAGCCCACTACCACAGTGACACACTTCCTCTGACAAGGCCACACCTACTCCAACAAGGCCACACCTCCTAATAGTGCCACTTCCTTTGGGGGCCGTTTTCTTTCAAACCATCACACATATAGAAAACTGTTAATTTGTAGGTTAATTTTAAAATTAAAAAATAAGAATTAAAAAAATTAATGAGTTCAAAAGATTCACAAGCTAAAAAAAGCAGCATTAAAAAATTATTGCTTTTCTATGTAGCAAAAATGAAGGTATAGAAACAAAGTAAAAATGCAAAATCATTTATAGTCACTCAAGTGAATTTTTTAGAACATATTTCAAAACTGAAAACTCTTAAATATAAATCTCATAAAAACACATACAGAGCTTGACTGCTGAACTACAAAATGCTAATAAAAGATTCAGTCACCTTCTAAACAAAGGAGAGACACACCATACCTGTGGAGTACAAGATTCAGTATAAAGATACCAGCCACCCCTACCTGATATTCACACTGGACACACCTCTTCTCAAAACCCCAGGAAAATTTTTCTGATATTAAAATTATTCTTAAATGCATATGAAAAAGCACATGGCTGAGACAATCTTGTAAAACAAAGCAAGAGGAAGCATACTAAATGGCATGGAGACTTGCTTGGTGAGCTGCGCTGACCTGGCTGTCTGGTGCTGATGGGAGACGGGTACATAGACAATGAAACAGAGCAGAGGACCCAGCGTCTTCAGCACCCATGAATATGCTGGCTGATTGGCTGCTTGTCCAACTGCTGTAATAAAAATCCTTGACAAAAGCCACTCAGGGCAGGAAGGGTCTTCCTGGCTCACAGTTCAAGAGCACAGTCCATCATGCAAGGAGTCAAGGCAGGGGGAGCTGGAAGCAGATGATCACACTGTGCCTGAAGCCAGAAGAAAGGAGCCATGAATGCATGATGCTAGCGCTTGGCTGACTGTCTTCGCTCTTGCGCAGTCTGGGATCCCCCACCCAGGAAAAGGTGCCACCTATAATTAAGATGGGTCTTCTCACCATGATTAATATAATCAAGACAACCCCCCACAGGCATGCCCTCAGAGACCTTTTTCAGGTCATTTAGACTCTGTAGAAGGACAATGAACACTCACTATCAGACAAAGATACAAAAACAGCTTAATGGACAAAGTCTTTTCAAAACCAGGAAGTGCTGGAGAAATTGGATATTTATAGTGAAGGAAAAAAAATATACAGGCCCAACCCCTATCTGAGAGTTTACACTCAATTTAACCAAAAGTTGATGCATATTTAAATCTTAACATGAAACTAGAAAACTTTTAGAAGAAGCCAGGGAAATCTTTGAAACTTGGGGTCTCATACAGCACATATACACCATAAATGAAAATTTTCAATAAATGGGACTTGAAAAATATTACAAACTATCTGCAAAGATTTTGTTCAGAGAATGAAAACGTAAACTACAGACATGGGAAGGACACTCAAAATGACACTGAGGACTCAAATCTATTGCACACAGATGCCCTTTGACCTATGAAGGGAATATGTCCTGATTGATACCACCATTAATGGAAAGTATTATATGTTGAAGATGCTTTTACTGCACCTTATCTACAGAGCGTCACAGCCTGGTCTGGCCCACCTTAAGTGTGTTCTGCACACCTGCACAGGCCCAGAGTTGGGCTACATCATCTATCACAGGCTATTTACACAGCATTAATAGCTCAGCTAACATCTACCATTGCCAACAGCTCCTCAGCCGTGGATGGGGCCTCCTCATGAGTCGCACACTCTCCATGACGTAATGTTGTCTCGTGCAGGCAACCACAGCTGCTGGGAATTCATGAGTGCAGCCGTCCTGCTAGGTCTCGAAGGCACCATGTCTCTGGTCCTCCTCAACTTCTGACTCTTAGAGTCTGTTTAATTTTTAAATTATTACTTATTTAAACATTCATTTAAACATTATTTAAATTGCCATTCTTATTTAAAGATACACTGCCATGTACAGATCCATTGTTGGCCCTTGTGACTACCAATAAATTTTAAATGAAGCCACCCTAAAATGGGGGACTATCTATGAACCAGCAAAACTTGAATATAAGAAAAACTCTAACTTAAGTAGAAAAACCGTCAAAAGCTGCATTTGGGACCCTTTCCCTCCTACTGGGTTGCCTTGTCCAGCCTTGATATGAGCGTTTGTGCCTAGTCTTTACTGTAACTTCTTATGTTGTGTTACAGTTGATATCCCTGAGAGGCTTGTTCATTTTTTAAGGCAAGGAGGAGAGGAGGAGTGGCTCTGGAAGAAAGGGGTGGGTGGGGCTAGGAGGAGAGGCGGGAAGGGAAATTGCAGCAGTCAAGATGTAATGCATTAGAGAAGAATTTTTTTTTAAAAAAAAAAAGAAAGAAACAGGCAAAAGACATTGCAATTTCATCAAAGAGGACATGAGGATGCCATAAATTCAGCCAGTAAGATGTGTAAATTAAGACCAGTATGAGACGTTATTAAAAAAAAATACTATTTGCAACAGCCCAAATAATAATTAGTGATATGAATACCAAATGCTGGAGATGGGAGACCAACTGAATCTACCACATTCTGTGAAATCGTACATTTACTTTTTTATTGTAGTGGCTTGAGACTTTTTGAGACAGGGTCTTACTACGTCATCCTAGGTGACCTAATTCTTGCTATGTAGCCCAGGCTGCCTTCTGACTCATGGAAGTCCACCTTCCTTAGCCTTCCAAGTACTGTGACTGTAGGCATGTGTCTCCACGCCTGGGTGGTAGCTACCCTTGGAAACAGTTTGGCAGTTTAATTTTTAAATAAGAATGGTAATTTAAATAATATTTAAATAAATGTTTAAATAAATAATAATTTAAAAATTAAACAGACTCTAAGAGTCAGAAGTTGAGGAGGACCAGAGACATGGTGTCTTCAAGACCTAACAGGACAGCTGCACTCATGAATTCCCAGCAGCTGTGGTTGCCTGCACAAGACAACATTACATCATGGAAAGTGTGTAACTCATGAGGAGGCCCCATCCACAGCTGAGGAGCTGTTGACAATGGCTTCGGAGAAGGCAAAGTCAGTTTTCTTTAAGGGTGTGTCCCCTGACAGACTCCAGTGGATGGCCTCACACTCGTGAGTATATGGGCAGCAGAGACTGGACTCCACGGGTCAGAAAGAAACAAAAGAAGGACATGAAGTCGGGAGGGGTGGATCTGAAGAGGGTGAGGGGAAAGAGTTGGGGTGAATATAATAAAAACACATTATATGCATGTATGAGATTATTTCTAAAGTAATTAAAATATTATATTAAAAACTAAACATACATACAGGAGAGTCCATCAAAGGCATGCGGGATATTGATTTCAGAGACTTGAAAATGCAAGTTCACACATAAAAATTGGGGTTCAATTATTCATAGCAATTATTTTCACTATCTTGGAACTGGAAATAACCAAACTGTCCTTTGGTAGGTGAACCACCCATGGTACAGCAAACTCTGGGATAGAACTCTGCAATTAAAAAAAAAAAAAAAACAGACTTGAATGATACTTGAATGAGTCTCGAGGACGCTAAGCTGAGTGGAAAGAGCTGTTTTAAAAGGCCATGTGGAATATGATGATGGCCGTTAGTGTAACATGCTCACAATGGCAAAATTATAAAGCTAGTTAGGGTAGGGAAAAGGCAGGAAATGATCATGAAGGAGTCATCCTCGGGAGCCTTGGAACTGATGGGGTAATTCTGCAGCGGGACTGTGGTGGTGTCTGCATGAATCTTCAGATGTGACAAGATGGCCTCCAGGCATACACACAGCACACCGGCATCTCTTTCCTGGTTTGGTGTAGCACGCGGTGACCACTGCATGGAGGTGGGTGTAGGAATCTTCCCCCATGGAATCAAGACTTCTTAGACTGTCTGTGCAGCTTCCTGTGGTCTTACAAACATTTCAGAGCAAGAGGTTTAAATGTATGCTAGCTTTTAATGATGAAGCAGTGGATCCATGTTCAGGAAAGGCAAGTCACTGGCAAAAATACAAAACGCAAACTTTCCCACCGCAGCTGTGAAAAGACCCCCCTTCCAGGACACAGAAGAAAATGGACTCTATCCTTTTCTTCCAGAAAATTCTCTGTGCATGTAAAATAGGCATATTTTTGTTTGTATAAGTGTAGCTTGAGAGTTTCTCTCCAGGTCCCACCAAGCCCCCGCAGTCCCACAACCCATGTATAAAATAATCACTCAGACACTTATATTACTTATAAACTGTATGGCTGTGGCAGGCTTCTTGCTAACTGTTCTTATATCTTAAATTAATCCATTTCTATAAATCTATACCTTGCCACGTGGCTCGTGGTTTACCGGCATCTTCACATGCTGCTTGTCATGGCGGCAGCTGGCAGTGTCTCCCTGCTTCAGCCTTCCACTTCCCTGAATTCTCCTCTCTCCTTGTCCTGCCTATACTTCCTGCCTGGCTACTGGCCAATCCGTGTTTTATTTATACAGAGTGATATCCACAGCATATAAGTGGGTTTTTTATGGGGGGAAGGGTGCACAGTCCACAGATGGCTTTACACCTTGCTTGTGTTTTCTTGCTCATCTCTCCTGGGATTCCTTCCTTTTCTTTAAAGACTGTGTCCTACTTACATGTGCAAAAGTCAGAGCTTAACTACATCAGCTCCTCTTCATGGACATCAGAGCTGCGCATGGATTTCTTCTGTTTTACAACTGTCAGCGAAGGGCTGACCTATACTTAGAGCCGTGTGCCCACAGTGTTAAAACAGATTGGGTGTGGGGCACAGCTTCCTGCCACTATAACAAAATATTTGAGATGGTCAGCTTATAAAGAAGGAACTGTTCTTTTGGTTCACCATTTCAGTCCATAAAAATGAGGCAGAACACTTGGTGAAGGTAGGGCGTGGGACAAGGCTGCCCAACTCATGGTAATCAGGAAGCAGAGAGAGGAAGGGACGGAGGCCCCAGACTGGGACCCCACCCAACCTCCAGAAACCAAACTTCCTGCCACTTTGTCCTACCTCTTATGGGATCTACCACTTCTCAATGTCCCAGTAGTGTCACAGACTGATGACAAACCTTTGGCGTGTGACTTGTAGGGAATATTCGAGATCCAATCTATGACCGTATTTCATGAGAGTCCAGTCAAGGCTGGGTTTTATTTCAGGTCTTTAACTTTGTCTTCTTTGCAAGTTCTACATTGGCACTTCAGGTCTGTCTCTTCCTAAACTTCAGTGACACCACAGTGCCCTTTCCTGGGTCCCTGAGTCCCTGGGTCCTTGTCCTGTGAGTCCCTCCTAATTATCTGTGCCCCTGATGCTTCCTAATGGACTCAGACAGCAATTGGGATCAGGAGGACTTGGCCACACAGGCTTCTAGGAGCTGTCAACTGCTTGTGGGGAAGTTCCAAATTTCATCTCAAGTCTAGAGCTTTCATTCAAATTCTAAATCTGTATCTGTTACTACTCATTGAATACATCTAACTACAAGATCAGAAACATTACCAAGCTCCTTCATACCAAGGAGAAGAAAGCCTCACTCTTGGTTACATAATTCTCTATGAATGCTGCAGACAACATTGTGTCTAGATGTCAAAACTTTTGGCATGCCTACGAGCCTTGTGTCCCATCAACCAAGGCAAATGAGACTCCTCTGTTCCTGCAGCCCCACTGAATACACCTGAGCACACACTGCCCAAGTCTCAACTTTAGCAAAGCTCATTGCAAACTTTACCTCTTTAAAAACACAAGCTCACACCTTGACCAGGTCTTCATCTTCGGGAAAGCCCTCCTGTGTCTTCACCGTGCTTTTCTCCTTCCTTCCCTTGACCTTCTCTTGTCCTTCGTTTGTTTCTATGGCTGCCAGAACACCCCATCACAAACAGAAATGCATTTTCCCTTTCATGGTTCAGAAGACTGGAAGTCCAAGCCAAGATGTTGGAGGGTCTCAAGCCCACTAGAGGGTACAGGGAGGGCTCTGCTGCCTCTCACAGCTTGAGGTGGCTCTCTAACAAGGTAGGGCCCCCATGACACTTTCTGCCTTGCCTTACGGTCTGCTGTGGGGCTTAGGGAATCTTGAGGTGACTTGCATTTCTTTACTGCTTGACGAAACTTCTTTGCCTAGAAAAGTCTTGAGAAGGAGCTTGGGGTGACAAGGAGATGTCATCACCTTCCTGTCCAACATGGCGGTCAACAGTGACATGTGGCCACTGAGTACTTCAAAGAGAAGCCAACGTAACTTGGTAACTAATGTTTGACTTTTACTTACATTGTTTAAAATCTTCACTGAAATCCTGATATGGTCAGTGGCTGCCCTGTGGTGGCCATAGTTTTCTATGTCCACTACTGGGTTTGGATAAAGGAACAAAAGATCTGTCATATTGATGTCTTTCAACAGGTTCATCAATCACAGTGGACATTTCTGTCAAGCTTCTCACTATGTTAAGCAATTTTCTGAATAAGAAAAATTAACCTTTTACCTTCATACATTGTCTTAATTAATTTTGATTGTCAGTTTAACACAGCCTAGAGTCATCTGTGAGGAAAGCCTCCATTGAGGAATTGCCCAGATCAGATTGGCCTGCGGATGTGTCTGTGGGGTATTTCTTGGTTATTAATTGGTACAGGGGACCAGTCCACTGTGGGTGGCACCATGGGTAGGTGGTCCTGGGCTGTACAAGAAAGCCAGCTAAGGATGATGCTGTGAGTGAATGAGACAGTAAACAGTGTTCCTCTATGGTGTCTGCTTCAGGCTCTCGCTTGAGTTCCTACCCTGGCTTCCTTAGAAGATACACTGTGACCTGGAAGTACTAGGCAAACAAACTCTTCCTTACCCTAAGTTGCTTTTGGTCAGAATGAAACTGGAATACATATGCTACTTTTTTTTTTGACCTTTGCCATATGGAAAATTTAAGTTTAGATGGGAACACTAATATCTGGGTATACATTCCTTATAAAATATTTTTATATTCTTCATATTAACATACAAGTTAGCTGAGCAATGAAAGGCCATCTGTATAACCCTCCTTACCCCAGCGTCTTTCAGAAGCACTGTCCTGTTTGTTTGTTTTTTCAAAATAATCAATTCTGCAAATCAAATAACTGATAAGAACTGCTGTAGGAGACAGGAAAACAATAAAGCACAAAAGATTTTCAAAACATAAGTTGCTTATTTGCTCATCAAAATCTCATCTCTTCGGTTGGCTTGTGTTGAGAAAGGGAGCCGTTGCTTATGAAACTCCACAAGCCCGCACGGTTGCTTATGGGATGGCCAAAAATAGAGTGTGACTGCACAGGACATTTGTGTTGCAATAGCCCCTGGCCAGTTGACTGCTGGAAACACAGGCACACTTCAGCATTTAACAGAGGCCTCACATCAAAGCTGCCTCGCTGGTCTCTATAACGTCATACTCCTCTGCTTCATCACACAGAGACCGGGAGTCATTTTCAAAAGCACCAGAAACTCCACCTAAAAACATGATGGAAGACCCACTAGAAGACCCCATACGTGGTAGCTAGCACAGGATGTGGAGAGACGGAGGGGTGGGGTGCCATGGAACATCACTGGGGTCCCTGCCCTGCCCGCCAGGTTCCAGGGCACTTCTGCCGTTGGAGGGAGACCTTGATGGCGGGGGCTGACTCTATCCATGCCTGCAGGTGCTTAAGACCTTCATAGCCACCAGGCTGCCAGTGATGGCGCTTCTCCTCAGAGCCTGATAACTTGGGCTGCTGTTGTGACATGTCCCAGACACTGACTGTGCCACAAACGATCCAAAACCTGAACACCTCATTGTTGCCTGTAACGAATACCTGTCAATTTTAGACTTGACAATTTCTACTTATGTTAAATTGCAGGGGGTACAAAAAAAAAGATGGAACACCCTCTCTTGTGGTGTTATGAAAAGAAATAAGGAAATGTTTTATATGTGCTTTTGCACATTTGAACAAAACCTAAAGCTTTGGCTTTCGGATTTAAAAATAAAAAAAAAAAAATGAAAGGAAAGAAAAACGATGGAACAGAGCCGAAATTACAGAAAACCAGATCAGTGGCTACATCCCAGGTTTTTTTTTTTCTTCACAGAGATGCACATATGTCCACAAACACTTCTAGAGAGTGAATAAAGGAAAGAAAGAAAATTTGCTACCAATGCAGTGAATTAGGAAAGTGTCGCTGGCTCCAGAAGTCTCCACTTCTTAAAGGGAACATAATTATTAGGGCTATAAACATTTTAATCATTTCCTCAAACATACTCAAGTGTAGACCTGGCGAGTCTCTCCCAGAGCAGAGCCCGGCCCTTTCCCTAATGGAACATTTTCTTAATGGCTTTGCTGGGCCCGAGCTCACCTCACTGCGCTGTTACTCGTTACAGCGGACATGAGTTAATATTGCACTAAAAAATACTCACGCTATTTCTCCACTACGCCAGCCCCCTCCACCTGCAGAGGGAGAGAAGGAAAATGAGACCACTAAGCAGGAAGCCCACGGACCCCCAAACTCTTGGGAGCACATTTAAAACAGAGACTGGAGGATGGAGGGGGGGCACAGCAGGCTGCTGCGGGGAATACCTGTCAAAACATGGCTGAAAATGAGCTCAGCAGATAACATCCTAACAGTAAAAAGGGATCTGGTACCCACAGTGCTGCACCAGACAAAGGCTGGGGCTGGGAGAGATGGTTTGGGTGATAACATGCTTGCTGCACATACATGGGGAACTTAGCTTGATCCCCCAGAATCCACACAGTAAAAAGTCCCAATCTGAAAAATGTCCCAACAGGCTTGGTTAGGCACCCTAGCCTGCTTGCTAAAGGTTCCAGGCCAGTAAGAGATTTCTGAAAAAAATCAAAGCAGACAGCTCCTGAAGAATGACAGCCGAGGTTGTTCTCTGAGCTCCACAAGCACGTGCATACACATGCGTGTACACTCATGCACACATACATACACACATGCGCACACAGGACAAAGCTACAACCCCTATGTGAAACGCCGAGGCAGCCCTCTAGCATGCAGAAAGGCAGCCCTTGGTCTACCCAGGGACCACCTCTCCGAGGATGAGGTCCAGCACTGAGAGGTGTTCAATAAGTATTTTAAATGGACTTAGTCCTTGGATTTGACCAACTTTGGGGAGTTGAACATCTTTCCACACATTAATCAACAATGGGCATTTCTTTCATCTATGACAGTTTCGATGGAGCTCTTCGCTATATTAAGCAATTTTGTCTATAAGGAAATTCAACTTTGACACACACATTGTAGATATTTTGTGATCCTGGGGCAAGCAAGGGAGGGTGTGACTAGCGATTTCTAGAGACACACAGCTCATATGAATTTGCAGCCCAGCCTATGTAGTCTATCACGGAATCCTGTCCTCTGCCTAAGTGATAACAGTAGATGCCTGACCTAAGGAATGTCCCATGAAATGAGGGGTTTGTATGGACAGTATTCATGGAGTCCTCTAGCCCAGCATTTCAGCCTGCCACATGCCTACAGCTTAAAAACAAACAAACCGCCCAAAAAATAAAAAACAGGTGTGGTGGTACACATCTTTAACCCCAGCACTCAGGAGGCAGAGACAGGTAGATCCCTGAGTTGGAGGCCAGCCTGGTCTACAAGGTCCAAGGCCTACGGAGATGACCAGTAGATAAAATGCTTGCTGTGAAATCATGAGAACCCACATTTAAAAAAAGTAAAAGCCCATGCATGCAATCCCAGTGCTGGGATGGGAGAGAGAGACAGGCAGATTTCTGGGGCCCATGCCCAAGGCTATCATTCGGCATGCACACACACATGTGCACACAGATACGCCTGCACACACATGTATGCATGCACACAAAACCACACACAAGGTCCTGAGAAGTCACCTCTCCAGATCACACAAGGTCAGTCCTCTCAGAGCTGGCACTAAAAACTTCCAACACCAGAAGATCGCTGTTCCATTACAGCATATGGTAATTCTTGTTAGATGGAAAACAGAAATATTTAGGAGGTCCTCGGAGGCTCTTATTTCTTGCGTGGAAAGTGAGGACTTGACATTCTTTAGGAGTGCTGGTCAACTCCAGACAAGCCACATTAAATAATGAAGTGGGAACAGGGACTGTGAAAAATTTAAGGATGAAGGGGGTTTAAAGAGCTACGGGTTCCAAAGCTCTGAGAATTATTATTTTCCTTTCATACCCTTGGCTCCTTCTTGGAGTTCTGGGTCCTATTCAAATGTTAGTTTTACTGGAGTGTTTTATCAGGGCCAAATTAACACTCAAACTGGAATTAATGCCTACCTTGTTCTTCAAATTCAGCCTCCCAGATGCCAGGTAGGTGTTGAACACATTTTAACACTCAAGGACGTTTCCCACAGAAAAATGTATCAATTTACCAAGAAGAACAAACCTCAAACCTTGATGTCTAAACCTTATCCACATTGGCTGTGGGCACTGACCCCACAGCCGTCTTCTCTTCCTCCTTCCCCTCTCCCTTCCTTTCCCCTTCCATCCTTGCTTTTCCTGGTGCTTTGTCTCTGGCTTTCCCATCCTGCTGCTCCATGGGGCTATTGGAGGACTGCAGTCTTCGGGAGAAAACTCACACCCCCCCAGATGTGCTACCTCTCTTTATGTTCAGCCCCAAGACTGGAAGAAGGAAATAAATCTTGTTCCCTGTGGGCTGTCATGTCCCCAGCATTCTGGGGTCCCCCAGTGGAGGTCTCTGAGCGCCTCGCTGCCAAGGTGCAGCATGGCTGAATGCAGGTTCCACTTCTTCTTGGCAGAAGCCCTCACTTTCCACACAAATTAGTACTGTTGCGTCGAGTTCTGACATCATAATGTCTTTTCCATACACCTGCTCTGACAATTTCATGAAATCATTGCACCCCAACCAACTGAAGAGGGAACCAGCATCCTTGCAGGAATGCACAAACAAGATGTGGTCACTTTTCCCATCAGGGCATCTCACCCATGCTCTGCCTTAGATAAGCAAGCCCAAGATCTACCACCTTTCACATTTAAAAACCTAGTGTTACTTGCATTTGATTTTACAATCCTGTTTTCCAGTGAGCCGTGGGAAATGATACTGCTACTCAGAGATGAATACTTCTACAGGTAATTAAAAATTAGAAAATGAACCCCAGTTTTTCATCATGTAGCGTTTTAAAATTAAGAAATTCTTCTGAGTGATCATTCCTAAAATGTCAAAGGGTAATTGTGTGATCAATGGCAATGGCAATATTCTTTATTTGGGGGATGTGATCACATTCTACTTACCACTTACAGTCAAAGGAGTTCTGTCAGGTGTGGCTCCCTTTTCTCCTGACAAATTTACAGGCAAAAACCTGAAGCAGAGCCGTGCTGCACATGGCTTGACTCTCCAAGACCTCACACACCACCCTTTCTAATGGCCACCAAAATGAGCCCCCGACTTTGCCAGTTTTTACTTTAGTTTTCAGTTGGCTCCGCTGAAGTCTTAGCCCAAACCTGCTGTGGGCAGGCTACCTGGAGTTAAGGACTCATCCTGGGTAGGTTTATTGTCAATGATGAGGCCACAGAACTGAAGGCATCTGAAGGCTTTTTTCTGGAACTCTCAAACTGCAGTGCCCTCTAGGTGTGTCCTGCAGGAAAAGAAGAAGGTGAATCCCACAGAAACCGCCCTCCTCTGTGTAAAACGTCTTGAGTTATTGTTTTGTCAGGGATGAAACAATATTTTAATCAATGTGAAACTGATACACTTGGATCTAAAATGCCTATCTGCCTCCCCTCACACAAGTCCTTAACCAAAGCTGTTTTTGCTATTAATTCTTTGAGTCAAAATCAACAGTCAATAAGCTTTTATGCATCTAATTTTGCCATACTAACGATTATACTACATAATATAACCCATTGATTTTTGTGATCATGTCAATTCCTCATCCTCTCTAGTGACTCCCAAAATTTAGCCTGTAAAATAAGGTAGGAATGGAAAGTCTTAGTTTTTAATTCCCCAGTGATTTGCACAGAAAACTCGTCAAATGAACAGATTTCACAGCATTGCCTTTCACTATAGGGTCATCCTAGATGCAAGTCATGCAAGTGGGAAGATTATTAAGCCAGTCTGCACTCAAACCTTTCAACACCCAACCCCCACACCCACTGTGGAGCGACAGAATGACTGGCTGATGTCACCATTTTCCTGGTGATATGAATGATACCTTTCATGTAGTTTAGGGGCTATGACCATGCATAGCCATTTCTGAAAACACATTTGTGCAACGCAACTGAAACTCAAACATAAATTCTGTAATGAACCCAGATGTAAGAGGTGGCTTCACTCCTTCGAGGTCGTTGCAATCCTCACTCTTCTCCAAGCCTGTTAATGGCAGGTTGGCACTAAGAGGGAGTCATGGAAGGTGCTTCATTTAGCATTTGATTCATGAAGGCCTACTGGCTCAACAGAGTGGTGAATCACTGAACGTCACAGATTTCCAGTCATGACTAGTTGAGTGCTGAAGAAAAGATTCCCTCCTACCTTTAGGTGTTGGATGTTTTTTAAGTTGAGGATATTAACAATAGAGTGTAGACAAATTTCTAATTGGTCTTAATAAATAAAAATCACAGAGCCAAATATAGGGGTGAAAGCTTTAGATCAGGGAAATAGTGAGAGCCACCAGCCAACTTTACCTCACCAACTCTGCAGCTTCAAAATGTGTGTTACTTCCTATCTACCCATGCCTTTATTGTCTTGCTGTTCTGCTCTCTCATTGGCTCTCTTAGCCCAGCTACCTCACTTCCTCTTCTTACGCAGCTTTGTCTCTGTCTGTCTGTCTGCACAAACCTCCAGGTCTCTATGGTTGGTACTGGGATTAAAAGCGTGTGTCACCACACTTGGCTCTGTTCCCTAGTGTGGCCTTCAACACACAGAGCTCCTGCCTGCTAAGGGATTAAGGGCGTGTGCTGCCTGACTTCTTGTTTTCTTAAAATGGCTGGCCTTTTTCCCCCTGATCTCCAGGCAAGCTTTATTTATTAACGCACAAATAAAATATCACCACATTTCAGCACAAATAAAACATCACCAAATTTCCCCTTTTTTGTCTAATAAAAATAAAAAATTTAAAAAGTTATAACTAATATAAGATAAACTATATATAATAAGTACAATAACTATATACAATATATACAATCAATAAATACACATTGTTTAGGATGGTTGGTTACAAGTTGTTAATTGTTAATGGTCAAAAAAAAGCTAAACAAAGGAGATTAGATTTAAGGTTCTTGTTTAAAAAGAAAAAAAGGATAAAAATTGGAGGTAGATTATTGAATCTACTCTGGGAAAAAAAGATAGAGAAATAATAGGATAAAAGGATAGATTATTGAATCTACTCTGAAAAGAAAAAAGGGGACATAAAGAAATGATAAGATAAAGAGAGATTATTGAATCTACTTTTAAAAAGGAACTACTTGTTTTAAATATTTTGCATGGATTGGATTTTTGTATATTGTATACAATTTTGGAATGGACTCACCAAAATAGGATAATGAAGTTTTTTATCTGAATTTGTCAAATGTTAATGAACTGGACATTGTTAATGTACATAATGGAGTTTTTTGTCTGAATCTGTCAAACGTTAATAGACTAGAAGTTGTTAATGTAATTCTTGACTGTACATATTGTATATACTTATTGCATATACTTTTTCTTATATTAGTTATAATTTTTATTTTAAACAAAAAAAGGAGAAATGTGATTGATATATTGTGCACCCCAATAAACTTATCTAGGGGTCAGAGAACAGAACAGCCACTATATTAAACATATAGGTTAGGCAATGGTAGCACACGCCTTTAATCCTAGCATTCAAGAGGCGGAGATCCATCCAGATCTCTGTGAGTTCAAGGCCACACTGGAAACAGAGCCAGGCATGGTGACACATATCTTTAATCCCAGGACTTAAGATCTCATGTCTTGCTTGGGAAAGATACATTCCTTTAGTCCCAGGAAGTGATGGCAGGAAGCAGAAAGGTATAATAAGGCATGAGGACCAGGAACTAGGCTTTTAAGCTCTTAGGCTTTTAGCAGCAGTTCAGCTGAGATCCATTCGGATGAGGACTCAGAGGCTTCCAGTTTGAGGAAACAGGATCAGCTGAGAAGTTGGTGAGGTGAGGTTAGCTGTGGCTTGTTCTGCTTCTCTGATCTTTCAGCGTTCACCCCAATACCTGGCTCTGTGTTTTTTATTAATAAGACCGTTTAGAAATCCATGTCACAATAGAGTGTTGAATCACTAGCATCACAGATATCCAGTCGGGTCATTTCCAGGTTTGAGTACGTGTGAGCTCTGAGAATCCTCTGTGTGACTTGCTTCCACAGGCATGCAACAGGAAGCAGGATCAGTCTGCCCTGGCCAGTTTCTTGCTAAGTGCCCCTGTCTCCAGGCTTCAGGGGTCCCAACTAACCTGAGACACGAGGAAAGAATCAGACCCCAAATCATACATGGCAGACCACCAGCATCCTATGTAGGAAGTTCTGTGGCCCTCATGACCATTTCATCAGAAAAAAAAATAGTCCTCCAGACCAGTTTCATCTCCAAAATCCCTAACTGTGTGCTGAGAGGGGGCTGTGACACTATGGGTGGGGGCACAACCACCGTAAAGATTGCAGATACAGTTTATGGAGACCGCAGCTGCCAATGCCACCTCAGCCTGGCTCCAATTTCCTGTAGAGCAGTTGCTGTGAGGCCTTCATCCGCCTGGGTTTCTGTTTCCACATGCCTAAAAGATGATTCGGGTTTGGTTTGGTTTAGTTTGGTTTTTTTTTTTTTTTTAACTCCAGTGAGTTGGCAGGGGACAACACAGTGCTGTAGCAATGTAAACTCTGCATGTGTACCCATAAACATTAAAAGAGAAATGTCCATGACCAGACAGCCGAGGGGCAAGCTGAACACTGACCCCCACACTGTAGACATTCAAATACCTTCAGAGGAAATCTCAGGACTGAGTGGTACCATCAAGAACTCTCAGCCGGGCGGTGGTGGCGCACGCCTTTAATCCCAGCACTCGGGAGGCAGAGCCAGGCGGATCTCTGTGAGTTCGAGGCCAGCCTGGGCTACCAAGTGAGTCCCAGGAAAGGCGCAAAGCTACACAGAGAAACCCTGTCTCAAAAAAAAAAAAAAAAAAAAAAAAAAAAAAAAAAAAAAAACTCTCTTCTGCCCAGCGGTGGTGGCGCATACCCTTAATCCCAGTACTTGGAGGGGCAGAAGCAGGTGGATCTCTGTAAGCTCCAGGCCAGACTGGTCCACAAAGTGAGTTCCAGGACAGTCAGGGCTGCTACACAGAGGGGGAAGAATAGCATCATGGCTAGGTCTAATTGTCAACTTGACACAACCTCCAACAGTCCAGGGAGAGAATCTCAATGAGGAATTATCTGGATCAGACTGGCCTGTGGACATGTCTATGGGGGACTGTCTTGACTCTTAACTGATGGAGAGAGACCCTGCCCATGGTGGGTGGCACCGTCCCTAGGCCTGAGTGATACGCTAGAGGAGAATGCTGGGTGAGAGCAGAGATCCATGAGTTCACTCTCTCTGCTCTTGACTGTGGATGTGGTGCTTCAAGTTCTGCCTTGACTTCCCACAGTAATGTACTGTAACCTGGAATTGTGAAGGAAACACACCCTTCCTTTCCTAAGTTGTTGTTGTGTTGTTGTTGTTGTTGGGTACTTGTCACAGTAACAGAAGCGGTAGGGCAAATGGCCAAGGGTAATAATTGTGCCTATACTTAGCAGGAAGCATCTAACCAGCCCCTGTGCTAACAACCCCACTTGACTGCCTTTAGCATTTGGGGGCATTCTGAAGAGATCACAACACAGAGAGAGAGAGAGAGAGAGAGAGAGAGAGAGAGAGAGAGAGAGAAGAGAGAGAGAAGAGAGAGAGAGAGAGAGAGAGAGAGAGAGAGAGAGAGAGAGAACACACGCAGGCTTCCGTTTGTCCGAGCTCTAAATTCTCATTTGTCTACTCGGGAACTCCAAGCATCAAGCAAGCACAACGGCAGATAAATTCAGGCTTGAGACAGTTTGGACTCAATTCCTCACCAGTGAACTGGATTTGTTTCTTGTTTCCTCCCAGATTCCAGCTTCTCCATAAGTACCAGAAGGCGGGACAGGAAGTGAACACAGCTGATGTTTCTTTCTTTCCTTTTCTGGTAGATTTGAAAGCTGGAAGCCTTGAGATGATGACCTTCTGAGGATTGGTAATGAGAAAGCCACCCAGAGGTAGGACTCTTTTATCTTGAAAACTAACAACACAAGGTCACTGTCCAGCGATGAGTCCCTTGAAACTGGTACTTGTCGGTTATTCCAAAGAGCGTGGCTGTGTGGGAGCCACAAGGAGCGAGAAAGAGGACAGACTTGGGACTCATCTCACACCCTAAGAGTGGCCAAGTTTGCAGAGCAATATCCTGGAACTATATGAGTAAACGTGGCGTAAATCCCCTGCCGTGGGAAGATAAGTGCTCTGAGTTCTGTAAGCTAAATGCACACCGCTGAAATCTGATTGGAAATTTCGAGATGTGAAGACTGAAAATCACAAGAAGGAGGCAATGCTTAATCTCCTGCTGGATGATGATTCAAGATAAACCAAGAGAGAGACCTGCTGCCTGATAAACCAGTCAATAGTGCAGATGGGAGATACCCACAGGGAGGGAGATGGGGAAGGGTGGGCATTTCCGGTTTGTCAGGATGCTCTCAGCTCCTTACTGGAATAGATGAGACCTGCATCCTCCAGGTATGTTCTTACACTGTGGGGCCCCAGGCATCTCACTTTCTAGGTAGCTGGCCAGATCAGGAATCCACAACCCTTCAGCCATCTCATTTATCCATTAGAGATGATGAGATGGTCTTTGAAAGGAATCTATGTACTGAAGGAGAGCCAGTATTCATGCAGAGATTCTCCTATCTATCAGTCAATCCATGCTTAGAAATCTTAGTTTTTTTCTTTCTTTTTTTCTTTCTTTCATTCATTTGGAACAAATACACACATAGATACAAAAGGACCAAAGAAATCAGTGTTTCTGGCCAAATGAGTAGAATTCATGCCCACAAAGTGAATAAAAGGAGACGTGAGCACACAGTTTTTCACTCTGTGATTGTGTGTGTGTGTGTGTGTGTGTGCGCGCGTGCACACACACACACTCATCTGTACCTACTTGTATACAACAGTTCTTGGTGGTACACATATTGCTATAGTTATTTGGAGGGAATTTGAGAAGAAGTCTTTGAATGTGATCAGCTTAACAGATTTATTTATTAAATAATTCACTAGGTTTTTCTGCTGAAAAAATTTCTAGTTGCAACAGAAAGAAAGTCAGGCAAGAAAAATGCTCATGGCGAGAAGCGTCTACGAAATGTCTTAGCTCTGGATTCTTTATTAGGTAAAATGGTGTCACACTGCCATCCCTGTTGCAAACTCTTCATTTAATTTCCCTCTTTTGTGGATATTTTGTTTTCTCCTAAATGTCAGTGTTTGCTGGAGAAAAATGAAAGGCTTCTGGTTTTTCGCTGAAAGCTTCTTGCAGTATGCCTCCACCTGCTGGCCGTTTTGCAAACTGCGGCCGTAGCTCTGTGTGTTCAAGAGTCAATGTTTTCCCGATCACAAGAGAGAAGAGAAACTATAAATACATAGAAGAGGCTGACAAAAAAATGCCAAGTGTAAATTAAATATTATTCACAAAGCTCCTGAAAGACAGTATAGCCAAAGTGTGTTCAGTACAGTTTGGAATGAAAATAATTTCATTTTGGGGAAAGCAGGGTTTATGTTGATACAAGTAATCTACGGTATTTATCAAAATATAATCAATTAAAGGTGAAATGTAAATTGTGGCATTAAACCTCTGAATACTAACAAATATTTCCATTTCCCCAGCTGTAGCATATCATTTTTATCAGCCGTTGGGAAGGAAGCTGCGTGGGCAATGCCTGTCCTGTACAACAGTACATCCTGGTGGTGCCCCTGTCCTGTGGCACAGGTAAGTCCTAAGAATTCATGTCGTTGCCCTGATAGGTCAGGAGCCATAACGGCATGCTGTACAAATTTGAAGTTTGGCACTCTTTAGGAAGTGGATTATTATTGACCCAATAGGTCAATAACAGCTCCCAAAAAGCCAGTGCCACTGCTGGGTGATTCCTTCACGGTGTGTGTTTTATTGAATTTTTGGAGCCATTGGGGTCTGACTTGTCAATCTTACTGCTAGGATCAGGAAGTAGATTTATGAGCCAGCAACGTGATGGTCAAATCACCCTTGTTCTGACCCAAGAAGCCACAGGAAAACATGGGCTGTTTCCACGACAGCCTGTTCTGCCACCTTCCACTTCTCCGCGCACACACACACACACACACACCTTGAAACTCTGAAAGGTCGATAAGAGAGTAGTGGCTTGATTTCAAGCTCAAAAGAGAGGGGAGTGGGAACAGAGGGGAAAATAAAGAAGAAGGAGAAGGAGGAATGGTGGGCTGGTAGGTTTGCTTACATGAAAAAACATTGCATAGAATATATGGATTCATCAGCTGCCCAGAGGTGGATAACTATCCTAGCAAGATCTCTCACTTTGGAGAAACCAAATGAAACTTCCATTTAATTACCTACACAGTTACTGTGTTTGCTCTCTCCTGACATTAAAAAAATAAAAATAAAAATAGAGGGGCTGGAGCAATGGCTCATTGGTTAAGAGCACAGACTGCTCTTCCAGAAGACCCAGATTTGATTCTCAGCTCACAATTGTCTATAATGCGACTCCCAGGAGATCCTACATCCTCTTCTGGCCTCCTCGGGCACATGGTGTGCAGACATACATGCAGGCAAAACATTAATACATATAAAGTAAAATAAAAGTTTTTTAATAGACATTGGAATTTTTGTCAGGAAAACAACTCCATGATTTGTATTTTGCAAAGAAAAAAAAAAAAGAATGAGACCCTTAAAGGCCACTGATGTAGGGAACTCTGCTGGTCAGAGGCCCAAGCTGGTGATGAACCTACATGCTATCTGCTCCCTGAGTACCATCCAAGCTGTGCAAAGCAGTGTGAATGCCTAACGCTTGGAGCCAGGGCATGTTCTAGAAATGAAGGCATGAATGGACAAGTATCACCCAAAAGAGATGTAGGGTGTAGGTCACTAGGAACATCCCCTTACCCTCAGGCTAGCAGAAAATGGCTTCTTAGTTTTTGAAGCTAGGAAGAAACAGTATACAGAAACATTCCTGCTTAATAAGACCAGTATTCTTCCAAGTTATAGAAGAAAATAATCGGAAGGGTGAAAATAAGTGTCGTCCAACTTCATTCTTTCCCTCTAAGAATATCAAAAGTACCCATTATTTTATGTGCTAAACTAAAGGGAAAATTAACACAATACTTAGAAATACAGCAAAACATTTTTATTCTTTGCTATTTCGACTCATAATTGTTTTAACTGATAGTTTTTAAAACCAAAAGCTCAGTGTTGATGGGGACAAATGGGAACAAACTGGATGAGCTTGGGCATCGGGGAGAGCGAGGGATGTTGACTTTTGATTTTTTTTTAATACCTGTATTGAGTCATGTAGTTGGACAACGGGTTAGGAACTGCAAATTCACAAAGAACCACAAATTTAATTCTTCTGGGAAAATTATTTATTTTCACTTTGCAAGTGTCTGCTAGCTGTAGCACTGAATCTCTAGGGAAGAGATCAAAGTGTGTCTCCCTAGTGCTGGAGACTAAGGCATGAGAAAGCGTTCCCTGAGACACTGTAGAACAAAGCTCAGATGGTCCTCCCCTGGCCTCTGGGGAGAATTCATTGGAACTCAGCCCAAATTGCTGGCTTTCTACCCTGGAGGCCCCCCATGGCTAGCCTGAGAGGATGACCTGTCACAGAACAGTGACAAAGACTGGCAGCCGCAGCAGAGGAACTGCGTGTGTATGATTTTGTGTCTGGGAAAGGATCCCTAACCCCACTGACACACATCGGGCTCCCCATTCCTGTGGCTTGGGCAGGAGAGGGTTAATTCAGGAGCACTACTGGCCTGGACCAGCTGAAACAGATCTACTGAGGACTCTCTCAGAAGCAGCAGGAGAGGCCGCTGCAGTTCAAGGACACACACACAAGTACATATGTGCACGCAAACACACACACAAACACACCCCCACACCGTGGATGGAGACTTCACGGGCCGTAGAGCCTACTTCTTGCCAAGGAAATCCTTGGAAAGTCACTTTGGGAGCAGAAATGCCCCCTGGTTTTGGAAGCCAGGCTGGCCAAGGCTGACTGGGGCTGAAGCAGGCAGGAAGCCTGCAGTCCTTATGGCTGCCCAGCAGGCAGGCAGCAGGGGGAGCCTCTGGGCTCCTGGCCTGCAACATCCAAAAATAGCCCCTCACTCATGAGCAGAAGCATCCACCAGCCCACTTCCCCCCGGAAAAACAAAATCTCACTTCCCCTTCCTATCGAAAGAGAAGAGGGCTGGACATTATGATTTGAAATAAAATAGAATTTAAGTAGAATTTTTTAAAGTCTTTGTTATTTCCTCAGTTTTCATTTGAAAGCTGATCTATCCCTCCCCCAACACCACACACACACACACACACACACACACACACACACGAGAATGCAAAGTAACACAGTCCTCTGCCAACCAGCACTGACTTCCAAGTTACAATTTCAGTTGCAAATGTGACAGCCCTTAAAAGCAGGTGCAGAAGGCTTCCCCGTCATCACCAAAACAACATTCAGAGGGATTCTGCACCAGGGCTGTTCTTAGAGCAAGTGCACAACACACAGCCCATCACAAATACACTCGTACTGTCAACAGATCCTATTGCTAATGCTGAACTGAGTGACAGTGCATATAATAAAAAGTGTATGCCATCCTCAGTCGGCACACACCTCTCTGAGACCTCTGAGCTCCTCCACACTGTCTGCCTGTGAACGCATCTGTCCCAAGCATGCCTTGAAAGTGAATGTCTCCCACAGGAGTAAATCTTCCAAAGACTGGAGAGGCAGTTCCCCTTCTGATCAATGCTGATTTCAGATTCAACTTCGTTCCATCTTTCATTTCAACCAGTCCCTCTGCTCCAAGAATAGAGGGCTAATTTGGTGGCCAGAGAGACTAGAAGTCATGTGGACCGGAGCCTTCTGTGGCAGCCATTCTGTCCTGCCACAGGAAGGGACACTTCCTGTGATGGGGAAGCCAGCCCATAGCATACTGGGTCTTGTGTGGAACAGAAATGCAAGCTGGTAGGTGGCTGATGGGCATTCAGTGCAAACTTAGACAACACCAAGCCTGCTTGCTTGAGTGCCTGAGAAACTGAATGGAGAGAAAGGAGGTGCCCTGGAGTCCCTCGACTCCTCTATGGAGTGTGCAGTACCCAGAAGTTCCCAGGCTGATCTAGACCTATACCAACAGAGAGGCTGGATTGGGGTCAGGGAGGCCAGAAGCTGTGTTTAAGGCACTGTGGAAGGAGGGATTCCTTCAGACATTTCACATAAGAATCTTGGCTTTCTCTGGTAGACCTCTGGAGAATGAATGAAGGTCTTCAAAACCTTCGAGGCCTTAGTCCTTGGATAGAGTACATAGATTCAAATACCACAAAACCTGTCCTTTTCCTAGGGCTGATGGGAGGCACCACCCAGCCAGGCCATTATATAAATGGGTCTGCCTTGGACCATGGGGGCCACTGCAGCTATTCTTTCTCTGACTTCTAAGTCAAAAGAAGGGGCTCTGAGAGGACGGAGAGCCCCATTTTCAGCTCATAAGCACCATCGCACAGGACTACACTATTTCTGCCCCTTTTTAAAAGTGCATTGGGCTGCATGGGGCCGAGGGAAGGAGATGGGGAGACCCCAGGCCAACCAGGCACTGAAGAATAACGGACGCAACACTCCCTGATGATACACACCCGTATACACAGAAGCCCCCATTAACTCTGAGTCCTTGTAGGTCAGCACAGCAGTGGCAGAGGGGTCCCCCAAGGGCTGGCTAGCTTCCCTCTTGGGGTCTTCTCATCTGGCAAGGCAGAAAAGGGACAGAGTACATCTCAATGTCAGCAGGCACATGCAGAAGGGGTTTTGATCCAGGGCCCCCGGTTGTCTATACAATCTTAATACTCTCAACTTAAAAAGATAAAGGGGTTGAGTTATAAGCATCCATATTTTCATTTTGTTTACTACCTTGAGGGAATAAAAGGGGGAAAGATGGCTAGCACATTACCCCTTGTCAGGAAAAAAAAAAAAGCCACATTGAACCTATTCTGTGGGTGATTGAAATTTTAAAGACCCAAAAGAGACAGCTAACTTTCACAGACTCTGGTGGTATGGCCAGTGGAGGTCTCTAGAATGTGGCAAGTGTAAGCCAATGGCGGCAGCTCCATCTAATGGGTGGAGGAGGGAAGAAGCATGGGGGGGAGCACACTAGGTTTCTCTCCCCGAGAGAGGCAACACAACTCACCCTTTACACCCAGTCTAATGACCCACATCTCTGGGGAACAGAGAAAGGAGGCCCAGGGTCTGAACAGCCATCAAGCTTGGTTCCCCACCCCTCACTGTGTGACTGTGGCTGGGTACTTCCCACTGTCCTCTGTTCCCTGCTTTTCTTAGCTGCACCATAGCACCTGCGTCTACGGAAAGAGAGTAGACGAGGAGCAGGTGGTAGGGGACACGGGTCTCTCCTGGACCCCTGTCCAGCCCTGTCTAGGACAGAGTGACCAGACTTAAGAGGGAAACACTGCCTGATTTCTACAGAACGTTCCAGGGCGATCATCCATTTCATGGCTTCCTCACAGGCAGACGGCAAAAGCAAGCCTGGTGCCCTGTACGCACAAAGACACAGAGTCAAAAAGCCACCGTCAAGCATCGCCTTGCCACGTCTCTGCCCCTGTTCTGTGTGGCTTCTCCCCCTAGCCTGAATCTCTAACCTATTTTAAACACGCCACCCACTCCCCAGCACTAAGAGAAGCCTCCTTTTTTCTCTTTCTGTCTTTTTCCCCTCAGCAGATGAACTTTAAATGCAGTAGTGCGCTCCTCCTGGCTGACCCGCCTGCTGTGAGTAATTGTCTAGAGAGAATAGGAAAATCTAACAGCTTTTGTGAAAGGGAAAAGAGAAGACAGACATTATTATGATCTCGAATCCGAAGCTCTCTTCTTTTCTTTCTTTCCTTTTATATTTTTTTTTCCTGGATCTAACAGCTGTTTCCCATCACAACTTGGGTTTGAAAGACATTGCAAAAATGAGTGTATCTGTGCCCCAATTAGTTTCAGTCGCTAATAACTTACTTGCCACCCAGGCCTGATTTAATCGGGACAGCCCTGATTTATGGTTGTTTGCCTGGTGTCCGACTCTCCTGCCAGATTCTTGGGAGGGGTACCCTTTGGGGTGCTGGGGGAGGGAGGCTTGAGGGGACCCAGGGCTCCTCCAGGGGCAGACAGGAGTACCCATCACCGAAGACCCAGCACCCACCAGCTCCTTCTACCCCCACCCCCAGCCCCAAGCCCTCCACACTTTAAGGTCAAAGACAGCTCCAAGCTTTGTGTCAGTTCAGACATAAAAGCCCAGAGCCTTTGGTGGGGAGGCCACTGTGGATGGTGCCAAATTATGCGTGTCTAGTTTTTGTGATGTGATCTACGCTGTTCATTAGGGACGGGGCTGAGCCCATGCACTCATTTTTCTTAGGGCTGCTCGCTGGTCTGCAGGGAGTCCCTGTGCAGAGAGGCCCATCCGTCCTTTGCTCACTCAGCAACTTTGCTCTTTGGATTTTTTTTTTATGAAAATTTTTCATGCAAAATAGACATAGAAGTGGCTGGATCAGATCATGCACACATCAAGCACAGGAAGCCAATGACAGCAGTTAACAACTTTGAAGCTTTTGAAAATCTGTGTCTGGCAGGGCAGCTGTGTCTCCCATTTCATGGTGCAACTGCTGGGTCTTAATGACACCCATAAAAAGCAGGCATGGGGGCATATGCTTCAGGATTCTGGAAACACATTGTATGGTGCAGAGAACCTCAGAAGGCTATGCAGGCTGTTTGGGTATGCTGGGACTTGTGTGTCTCTGGAAAATACACACAAGACACCACACAAAGGTGATTGGAGTGAATCCCCTGGGCTCCAAGAAACAATCCCCTGTTTCTCAGGGACCAGAATTGAACTAAGGGTACTCAAGTGATTGCTGATCAACCCTGGTGATGCAGCAGTGAAGAAAAAGGAAAGACATGTTCCTCTCCAGCTGCCCAGCTGCTGCACCCCATCAGGACAACAGTATCCCTCCCCAGGGTCCCTTAAGCCTCCAAATCCCCTGCCAGCGCAAAGAGCCCCTCTGAAAGTTGCCAGGTGGGCAGGAACAAAACCAATGGGTCTTCATAGGCAGCATGAGAATAGAAAATGGAACTGGGTCAGACAAGAGTGAGCCCTCCAACCTTCTCATCACCCTGAAACCCAAGCAAGACAGCACACCCTGGAGGCACCAGAAATAGCAATGTCACCCGAGCCCAAGAAAACTGTGTGCTCTCATACAAAAGTACAAATCAAAGCAAACCAAAAGGACTGAAAATCTCCAGCGAGGTGGCAACCTGCGGGCCGCCACAGTGCAATGTACATAGGGGGTCCTCAGCAGCAACAGCTCTCCATGTTAGGACACCAGGGTCACATGCGCCCAGAAGGCAGATACCCTCTTACCATCAGATACCAATATCTATCTGTTAGCAATTGCTTTTCCTGGACATCTGTCTCCCCGATGCTCTGGGCTCTGTATCTATGAGCCTGGTTATCCCATGATTTTGGAGAGCCACAGCACAAAACGGCAAAGGTTTGACCCTCTGGTCTCTGGTCTGGCTCGTTGAGTGATTTCTTTTGCAGAGAGAATTCAGTGACCAGGGCCATTATTTGACAACTTGTTAGGATGGCCACTGAGCTGGAAGAAGTTTCTTAGAGACACTATTCTAAAAAAAAA
>CABHPH010149551.1:30682-42103 GCA_902168325.1 Peromyscus nudipes
TGATGGCTCAGCTCAGCAGTGAAGGTACCTAAGTTCCATCCCTAGGACCCACGTGATAGGAGCAGAGAACCTATTCCCACAAGATGTCCTCTGACCCCCAAATAAACAAATAAATGTTATGTTTACAACTAAAATAATCACTAAGGTAGCCATCGCACAGTGGAGCGTGCAGCCATGTAAGGCCACCTTCTCCGATCACAGCAGGCACAACATTTTCGTTTTCTTCCTCTCTACTGTATGTGCAGAGGCGGGCAGAGCGAGACAGCTCGGGGCAGAGCTGCGGCTGGACTCTGCACGGTGACTGCAGAGAAGAGAAAATAAAAGAGGAAAGAGACCATCCATCCATCTCACTTGGCATGTTTATATGTTCTCTTAACCAAAAAGGAAAAAAAAAAAGTGTTTACCAGATGGAGTGTCAGGAACATTGTGTAAAAGAACACTTATCTGAGACACTTTGATCTTTCTCCAAAGCACCATTAGAGGAGGCAGAGGGGACGAGGGATCTAGGGCCGGGGAGGAGGGGAGGAGGGAGTTTCCAGCAACAACTGTGCTCCTTCGGGACTGTGTTTTGAACTAGTCCTGGCCAGGCTGCCGGCCCACCGCACCTACAGAAACAGAGGAGGCCACAGCCATCCTCACTGGGGGCCACGGTGGCTACCCCAGCCGATTCCAGGCTAAGTGCTCTACCCTGGCTGCTCAGCCAGCCTGTGAAAGGTCCATGTCCTGTTTCGTCTGGTCTGACAAGACAGAGAGAAGAGAAAAACAGCGAAAGGGGGTCAGCCCCTCGTTTTATTGTCCCCTCCATATTACCGCTTTCATTTTAATTTCAGCTTCTTGCCTTTTTGTGTGTTTTGTTTTGTGGGGTTTTTGTTGTTGTTCTGATCAGGGTCTTACTGTGTATTAATCCTCCTGCCTCAACCTCCCAAATGATGGCATTACAGCTGTGATCCATCATACCCAGCTTTGTTGTGCAATTTCCATCTGTAAAGGAACAAATGAAATGTGCCTAAAAGGGCTGTTTTTGTTGGGATTATGTATGTCCAAGTCAAAAATTCCAAGGAGGGGTACAGAAGGCATGCACACAGGGCTGGCAGGGGCCAATCACAGGATCCTGTGTTCATAGCTCTCCAGCTTCTTCAGGAACAAGGTGACTCAGCAAATTGGAGAAACACAGCACACCAGGAAAGTCGCAAAGCTACACAGAGAAACCCTGTTTCAAAAAAAACAAAAAACAAAAAGAAGAAAAGAAAATGGGAGTCTGTGCTGATGGGAAATATCACCCTGAGGTGGCGTTAACGAGAGCGGGGACTTTTGAAGGGCAAGAGAACGGGAAAGGCCTTTAGATGCCAAGGCGAATCAGTACAGCATCCTGCCCTTGGACCCTGGGTAATCACTGCTTGTTTGTGCTTGGATACGAAACACCATACACCCAACGACTCCAGAGTCCACTGAGGCAGGAACCTCAGGAAATCACTTGCCACGCTCCATAGATACACACCCATTCCTGTTAGGACATGTTTAGGAGTACATGGATTTTTCTGCATCTCTACTGTGTATCGGGAATGTGTCTCCACACAACCACATTCTCTAAAGGTGTTAGATAAGCAGGGTATGCTCTAAAGAGGTTAGATAATCAGGCAACAACAGACACATTTTCATCTTAGTAAGAGTCAACTTTGGGTACGACAGTAAGCAAGGCGTTTGCAACCCGAGTCTATGCAGAGAACGACCGGAAGGTTAAGAATTTTGGCAAATACACGGCAGAGGACAAAATAAACCAGCCAAGGCCTCCCAGGCAATGAAGCAAGGCCTAGGTTCTGCTCTTCGTCTCCAGGTTCTATGTTCTTTCACAGCTATTCCTGCTTTCTTTTGTGTTTTTCTGCTTTATTGTCTCAAGAGAAGGGACTCTCCTGTGACCAGCCAATGAGCAGTGTCATTTACATTCTGACCTCTTTATCCATTGATCCGTCTTTGTGTCGAGCCTTGAATCTCTTCTCGTCCTTCCCAGGTCTATGATAGGGTGTTACAGCCACAGTCACCCCACTGGGCTGTGGACAGCAGTGTTTCCTGAAGGGCTCCAGCCGTGTCAACCCATGCTAAGCCAGTTCTTCCTTCTACATTGTTGTCAAGCATTCACTCAGCTGTAACGGCAACAAACAGCACTGACACTCTGTCCCTCTCCGTTGCCAGCCTAGGAGCAGGAGCCTTCCAAGTGAGGGACAGTTCGGCTCCAGATGATCAGCAAGCACCCCAAACTGAAGATCCAGAAAGGAGTTGGAATCCCAAAGCAGGGATATTGGGAGCAGATCCCAAGCAAGTCCTCTAGATGGAGCCACCCTCGACTCCCACCCCACCTAGTGTCAGCCACAGCCTGGCACGTGCCTGTGCGTGGACTTGAATACATGACCTGGTCTCCTGAGACTGTTCATCTATAAAACAGAGACAACAGCGTCTGTCTAATGGTGGTGTGTGAATTCCATCAAAATGTAAAGTTTAATTTTTAATTCAAATTAGATCAAAATGCAAGGCAATTTGGTCAATTACATTAAATCCATTTGAATTAGCTAAATTAAATTCTCACTCGGTGCTACCTACCTAATGCCAGTATGTCTTAAAGGAAGGACACCTGTAGAGCAGGTGCCAAGTGCGCAGAGCAGGGTGACACTTTGGAGCCCCTCAGTGAAGTCTTCGTCACCACAGTAAGGTCGTCCTAATGAAACAATATTCTTGGGTTCTTAGAGGGTCTCATGCAATACTCAATGAATCTAACTCTGAAATTATTTTATCAATAGTCTGCAAATCACACCTGTGTCTCATAGACTCAGTTATTCAGTAAACTGATCAAAGGTGATCAACTGCCATCAGTCCTTCCAATAACGCTGTTTCATCCAGTTTTCAAAAAGTGTTATGTCTTTCTGTGTGTTTACCTACAGCTGGAGTTCTGATCCATTCCCCAGGGTCACTTTTTGAAAACCCTCTAAGCCCTGGGTCAGGCACACTATGGCACCAACTCAAACAAATGTATAGAAACTACAAGGCAGAGTGTCATTGCCAAACCTTGTCAGAGAAGACACTCAAGAACCAGGTCCGTGCATGTCAGACTCACCGTCCCCACCCACTGACATCACAACTTTTACGGTTTTGTAACCAGAAAGCTACCTGCACATCCTTTGGCTTCCCAGCATTCCCCTTGCTCCTCTGACACCAGCATGATTCAATATGGTAGCCACTGGTGATACACATGTGGCCACTGGACCCACTACGCCTTGACGATTACGGTGCTAAATAAAGGTGAAATGGGCCCTTCGTGTTATCAGGTTGATTTTGTGTTGAAATGGTGGGACTTTCGATATACTGAGATAAATAAACCAGAGCATTAATGTTGCTTTCGCTTTTTTTCATTTTCCTGTTTTAATGTGAAAATGGAATGATTTTGCAGGTTCAGGTTATATTTATTTCTACTGGACAGTGCAGAGACAGTCTACCTCCCTCCCTTCCCTGTCTCCCAGACCCTTCCCCATTTCTTCACCTAATAAGGTTCTTCACAACTGTGAGGACTCTTCTAGAATCTGTGTCTCCAGGGAGCATGTCTTACCTGCCTGGGGGTGAAGCTGAGCCTTGTTCTGTGCTATGGAAGACAGCCTGCATGCTTCTGTTCTTGCATGTGTGACACTCTTGAGCTACCTGTGGCATATGCCCTTCTGGACTATAAGCCACTGGAGGGTAGAAATTCTGTTAGAGTCATATGAGCAGACACATCCACGTATCTGGCAGCATCCATAAGCATCTGCCACATCCTGCACTGTGCTGGGCATTTGGTCTTGATGCTCAAAAAAGCTTCCGGAAAGGGCAGGGGGGGGGTCTGAACTACCCAGATCAGTGAATAGACAAGGGTTCCTCCAAGAACTATGTATGACGTCAGCTGTGTGAATTTGGCACCTAGAATCACCCAGGAAGAGTCTAAAGAGCCTCGGTCTGCAGTGGGTTGGCTTGTGGGCATGTCTCTGGGTGGTTGTCTTTATTAAGTTAATGGATGTAGAAAGGCCTGGCCTGAGAGGCATGTCCTAGGCAGAAGGTCCCGAACTGTAAAAGGGAAGAAAAATCCAGCAAAGAACAAGCCAGCAAGCATGTGAGCATGTATACATTTATTTCTCTCTGCTCTTGACTGTGAATTTGAAGTGACTAGCTTTTTGACGTCCTTGCCTTGAGTTCTCTGCAGTAACAGACTGTAATCTGGAATTGTAAGCTAAATTAAACCCCCGTGTCCCCTAAGTTGGGCTCTGTGGGGGTACTTCATCGCAGCAACAGAAACAAAACTGGAGTACAAGTCAATCCAGAATTAAACACCTTATTTCAACTTAACAATATTTTATGGCTTTTCTACATGCCTATCATATCCCATGACTCACATACTTTTCCCTCAAAGACATCTAAATCCACTCAAGATAAAGCACAGGAATAAATGAATGTGATAGAATGCAAAACACATCAAAGCACAGCCTTTCATGCAAATCAAAAAGTCCTTCACCCACGTGGGAGCACGGGCAGGCTTGGAGGAGTATTAGAGACGGTGCCAGGTGGGTACTGATGGGCGGTGAGAGAGGCCAGATGAGAAAGAAACAGGGGAGGGGGGCAGAGGTGGGACAAGGGCGGGGTGTCGGGCAAGGCAGACTGGAACCGGGGTTGGCAAGAGCATAACGTACACACGGCAAAATGATTGGTTGGCAAGGTCTGTCAGAACACAGAACCACACACCGGGTAGCTTGAAACAACACACGTGGAGGCCAGATATAAACGGGTCAAGTCCCTCCCTCCAGAGCTCTGGGTCACACGGTCAGTTCCCCTGGCTCTAGTGGCCGTCAGCAAACCTGGGTAATCCTTGGCTTGTGGCATCACCCCCGTTGCTGCCTCCCCCGGTGTCAATCAACCTTCAAATGAACCCTTCTTAACAGACACACCTGCAAAACACGACCTTATCTTCACCTGACTTCATCTGTCAGTACCGCAATCCCAAACATCATCGCAGGTACTGGGGATGATGGCCAGCACTTCAACAACTCCTTTTGGAGGACACAACCCGGCCTCCCACAAAGAGGGTCCTGAAGCCCCACGGTGGTTCCCATGGACTTAAATTAAGAGCCTCTCTCTGCCCGCCTAGCCTATCATCGTGTTCAATCAAGATGCGGCCTAACTTTGAATAGGAAAGCGCAACGCAGCGGAAGGCAGGGAATCCATGCCTGGCACCGAGCAGCAATAATGACATGAAACAACATTTAGGATCATGCTGCACACATCCAGGAAACTAGCAAACAACCATGTGTCCAACAGAAGGAACCCCTCCGTTTATGTGACCCACAGAGGACCTAGCTCAGTGTTGCCCAGGGCACCAAGAGTCCCATTGACGGTGACAGGGACACCTTGACACACACCCCACACAGGAGCACGCACTTATACGGGTCTTAGCTGAAGCCTGAGAGAAAGAAGCAAACACTGAAGCCCACAGGTGGGCTCGCTCCTCCACAGTGCCTGCCACTCCCTGCTAATCCCACCCACCCTGCTTGTCTTTACTTCCGCATCTGCACTTCCGGGGCACCCGATCCTTAGACAACTCGGTGGTTAACGTGGAATTAGACAACCGAAGAGCCCCTCTAACCTGTCATCATGTTCAGTAAAGATGCGGCCTGAGTTGGAATAGGAAAACCCAGGGCAAGTCGCGAAACGCTGGAGATGCACGCCTGGCACCGAGCAGCACTAGTGCCATCTTGTGGCGGGAGCCTGGAACAGCCGCTCCTCACATTTTCCCTGTCAACTGCACAAGCTGTGGTCCAGCATCCAGCCCTGTCGTTACTCATCCATCAGCAGAGACATCTGGGACTTTGATAACGGCTGCCAGGATCTGCTGATGTGCCCTCTAGAACTTTCCCTTGCTTGGCCAAGCCTCACAACGCGCAGCTTGCCAGCTTCTTTCCAAGACCTTGTACTTGGGGATGACGTGGCTTGCTGCTAAACTAGTTACACTCTGGTAAGATTCTCACGGGTAGACTTGCCCGGTGTAGCCTAGGGCAGCTTTTGTGAACACTGAGCTCCATAATGGGAATATTACCAGAAGCATTCGAGATACCAGGAAGTGGTTTACAAAGTGTAACCATGGAAGCATGATCCAGGCTTGGGTGTCCTGGGGGACCTGGGAGAATCAGGACACAAGAGGTACCTCTGGGCACACATTCGTGTTTCTCATTCATGTTTCTTCCCAACACATTTTAGCTGAATGATGCTGAGATTTATTTTTTTTAAGGAATAAATTCTGGATACATCATGAGCCTTTGTTACACAGAAAAATATACATAAAATTATTTAATTGAAGCAGAGGTTTTATTATTTTATCGTGTGTGTGTGTGTGTGTGTGTGTGCATGTGTGCGTGTGTGTGCGTGTGTGTGTGTGTGTGTGTGTGTGTGTGTGTGATGTAGGTTTGTGTGCATGTGTGTGAATATGGGCATGCACCTGCCACCACGCATATGTGGAGGTCAGGGGACAGTCGACGTCTTGGTCCTTTCCTTCCGTCTCCTTTGAGACAGGCTTCCTTTTCATATGCCTCAGCGTATGCCAGGCTCGCTATCCTTAGACCCCCCTGAGATTTCTGACTCTGGTTCCCACCCCTCTGTAGAACACCGGGATGACTGACATGCTCTGTGTGGGTTCTGGGCCTTCACACGCATGTCCGTGTGCATGTGCAGTGAGCACTTGGACCCACCAAGCCTCCTCCCCGGTCCGTCTTTGTATTTTGTTTTGCCCAGAACTCATATTTCACATCTAGAGTTCGCCAAGACACTAAATACAAATGCATTTGGCTCACACTGAGCACACATTGTCCTTTGCGTCTGACTGGGAAAAGAGATGGTGTTTTACTCCAAATTTACAGCAATAGTGATATTTTAAGAATTATAGAGTACCCTCCCCTAATTAGGCTCAAGTTCACTCCCTGCAGTCTCAGGGTGGCCCTGCTCTACTTACTGGCAAGCACCAGCTGTTCTAGATCTGGAGTACGGACTGCAGCCTCTAAAAAGAAGGTCATGCCGTACTCCAGATATCTGCCCTAATTCCACATGTGGAGGTTCAAAACTGCAAAACTGGATGAACGGGAGCTCAGCCTGTGATAAGTTGGCCTTGCTTGTCAATCCTTGCTGGATTAAAAGGTATCTAGGACTTTGGCCTGGAAAGATGGCTCAGTAGTTAAGAGTACCAGCTGCTCTTCTAGAGGCTAGGATGTAGTTTCTAACAGGCACACGATAACTCACAGCCATCTGTAACTCCAGTTCCAGAGGATCTGTCTCCCTCTTCTGCCCTTCTCAGGGGCCATGCATGCATATGGTTCACAGACTTACATGCATGTCAAATACCCATACACATAAAATACAAATAAATAATACAATTGGGCTTTTTTTAAACAAAAAAAAAAAAAGATTGACATCTAGGACTGGCAAGGTTCACTTCTCAGTGTGTCTGTAAGGACTTGTCCAGAGAGGACTGACATGTGGGACAGGCACTTTGGGTGAGAGGCCCGCCCTGAATGTGGGTAGGCGGGCTGGAAGAGAGTGGGAGGAAGTGGAAGCTGGCGAAGGAGGAGTGCATGGTCCATCCTTCCTAACTGAACATATCTATCGCTGTTGCCCTCACCCTTGGACATCAGTCTCCAGCTTCTTCTACCTTTCAAGTGTCTTCAACACCAGGGACCCTCCAGGGAGCCTCTAGGTCTTCAGCATTGGACTGCTGAGGAGTCCTTCTAAGACTGAGCAGCTATGGAGTTCCAAGCTTTCCAAACCATCAGATGGCCACTGTTGGACTAACTGGTCCCGATCATGTCAGAGATGTTCAGTCCACAGCCCCGTGGGACACAGCCATCTGAGGATAGGTATAAAGGTGACCCAGTACAAACGTTCTTCAAGCATTGATTTTTGTGTGTAATTATTTTTGGTGACCTTCTTGCATAGTTCTTGAGCATGAATTTTGTAGATAGTAATGTGGTCCAAAAGGTTGGATATACCAAATAAATCCCTTTTTACTATAACACATGAGAGAGAGAGAGAGAGAGCTAGCTCTAACTACTATGTCATCTCTCTATGTGGCCTCACTTACAGTGGCAGACAATGGCACCCAGCTTCATTTGACCTATTTCCACCTGACCCCTGATGAGGAGTCATCTCTAGGGTTGGGGCAGGCTATGCCTTGTGTCTAATCCGGTGCCTTCTTGGCTGGCAGAATTGCCGGCTCCCCAAGTGGAGGATTCAAGCAATCCCATAGCTGGTACCTTCTAGGAATTTCTCCCTATTCAGTTTTCAAAGGAGGAAACAGAAAGCAGGGTTGGGGAAAGGCTGGCCTGTTTCTACAGGAAAACAGAGAGTTTCCTGGAATCCGAAACTGCAGAATGCAAAAGTCCATGCTGTGCATATATACACCTGTGTTACCCATGGACAAGATAGGCAGTGGTACCCCCAAACAACCACCCAATTATTTGATATCATCTGACATCCTACAAGCAAGAAATATCATTTAAAGATTTATTTCTGTTACTTTTAAATGATCTGTATATGTAAGGGGTGCATGTGACTGCATGTGACCTCAGAGTCCAGAAGGGGGCATCAGATCCACTGGATCTAGAATTACTGGTGGTTGTGAGCTGTCCAATGTGGGTGCTGGGAATCAAACCCAGATCCCTTGTGAAAGCTGCACACCCTTCTGTCCATTAAGCCCCATCTTCTAACTGTCTCACCACCCCCAAGAAGTGTTGTTAATGGAAGGGGCTAACTTGAGCTGACTGTGGAGCTCAGTATCACAGTACAGAAGAAAAAAGTATTCCACATCTATAAAACGAAGTCCAAAAATATGCAGATACGTGGGCAATTCCTCCACACATCCTGTCCTCTTCTATGTCTTTACTGACTTGCAGGTCATCCAAAAAAGGTGACATGGCTTTTTTTGTTTGTTTTTTCGAAGTCTAGAGACCATGAAGAACTGAAGTGCGGACAGTGGTGAAGCTCTTAGCTTTGACCTCAGTTGATCTGTCATGTTTACAGCTGACCCTGGAGTTGTTGGTGACACAATTTCTTCCACTCCCTAGGCACAGATTTACCAACACACTGCAGCGATCCTTGGATTGAAAGGGTCCTGAGAAGTGCTCATGACAGCTCTTTTCCTGAACGGCTCAATCCACAAAGAAACTCCACACACAGGAGACCTCAAACTGGAAATCCAAGACAGTGGTGCTGATGAAAGCGGGTGCCCCTCTCAAACAGAAGAGAACACAACCGCAAGAATCCAGTTAAAATGTTATCTGAGTCATTTGCTGATAGACAACCATTCCAACATTACAAAGAATTAGTTTTCTGGGATTGATGAGATGATTCCGCGGGTAAAGGTGCCTGCCACCAAACCTGGTTACCTAAGTTCCATCCCAGGGACCTACATGGTAGAAGGAAAAGACAGAATAACTCCTGAAAGTCATCCTCTGACATCCATGTGCATCCCAAAGTGGAGAGAGAGAGAGAGAGAGAGAGAGAGAGAGAGAGAGAGAGAGAGGTAAATAAATACATGTAATTTTAAGATGTAAAAGATATGCAATAATTTAATTTCTTCACTTTGCTGTCTTTTCCAATACTGTTAATAAATATCTTTAGTCCTCTGTTTACCCTCAGGGCACTGGGATCACTTACTCATCCCACACACTATACAATACACTGAGCTGAGTCCTTAAAACACATCAAAACTAAGAGGGGGCAGAGTCTGTGCCCTGAAGTAGCCGAAAACCAAGAAGACAATAAGCACATGGACGTTTTCACCAGGACTGATGTGAGGAGGGAGCGAGCGGTCACTTGAAGCCTGCCTACAGAAAGCTGCATGGGCAAACACTGCACTTGAGGGACTGAGCAAATGAAGTCCCACCCCTAGCCAAAAGCACCAAAAGGCTGCTTCTCTGTGGGTGGGGAGTGGGGAGTGGGGGATGGGGGGGACTTAAAGGAGGAACCACCCGACTCCAAGCACAGCCCTTATGAACAAATATGGACATGTTTCAATACAGGACTTATCTATGTCCGTCCTCGAAATGGGAGGTAAATGCAGAAGGCAGCGATTTCTGGTGCTGGGTCTGACCTCCCCCGTTCCACAGTGCTTCATTGCATAAGGCACAGCTAACTGAATGATGGATGGAGAAGCCACTTGGGCAGTAGCCAGTAGCTATCTCCTTCTGTTCTGAGACCTGCATCCAAATTTGAGCCTGTGAAGTGGCTTGGGTGATCTTAATTTGACAGTTGTCAACATTTCAAAATCATTGCCAAGTTCAACCGCGTGGAAGTCTTTGATCAGGCTCAGCTCTCCACATATGTGTGCGTGTGTGCCTGTGTTGTGCGTTGTCAGAGTTGCCAATCTGAGCTGGGATAATACACCTGTGCACCCTTCTTCAGTCACATCTCATTAGCATCTTGCACATGATGGATTCTGCAGGAGAGTGAGGAGGAAAATGGCGTTTCAACTTCAATAAGTTTGGGTCCAAGAAGGAGAGACATAAATAGACAAAAAAAAAAGTTTGAGCCATGAATTAAATTCAACATGAAAACTGAAAAATTAGACAATGTACTGCACAAAACAAAAACTTTTACATAAAAACGAAGTAGGATGGTGTTGTGAACAAAATGGCTGCCAATGGCATTTCACCGTCCTGTGTGTTCTTAGTCTCAGCTGAATCTGAAGACGAGGAAACCAACTCAGTGTCAGAGCGGAGAGCCACGTTGCTAACCTCGGGGCAAGGGGATTTTCTCCGAGTTACCACACGCAAAATATCCCATTTGGAAACAAAACCACTGATGGCACAGCAAATGCAGGACCACCATAGGGAAGGTGTTGAAATAAAAATGCAAAAATACAGGAACCTGCTGTGGGGAGCACAGCTGTGGGCTGTGGGGGAGCACAGCTGTGGGCTGTGGGGGGAGCACAGCTGTGGGCTGGGGGGAGCACAGATGTGGGCTGTGGGGGGAGCACAGCTGTGGGCTGGGGGGAGCACAGCTGTGGGCTGGGGGGAGCACAGCTGTGGGCTAAGGCATCTTCTCTCAACCCCAGGAGTCTCACAGACAGGCTCTCGTTTCCTCTGTTGATGGGTACCAAGCAAGCCAGGGAAGGATGGATGTGGCATTCCGATCTTCTTTCTTGGGTCAGTATGTTTTAATTCTCCAAAATTAAAGTCCTCCAGGAAAAGTGTACATGTGTAGATAGAAGGTCTTGTTTAAAAACAGTAAGTCAGCAAAATATAAGGAAGGTGGCTTCAGAACCCTGAAAGGACCTGTCTTCACTGTTGATGTCATTGGATTTAGAATCCCCTAGGAGGCACAGTTCTGGGCACATCTGTGAAGCCCTGTCCAAAGAAATTCAACTGC
>CABHPH010149552.1:0-47032 GCA_902168325.1 Peromyscus nudipes
ATTTTTAAAAAAGAAAGAAAAGGAAGGAAAAAACTCTGACATGATATTATGAAAGAAGGAACCTCCAAAGATGCTGTTGAGTTCACTCTCTGTTGGCCATCTACTGCTGGGCATTCCGATTTGTTTTCCCAGGGAGACTGCCGTGGAGAAAACCAGTTACAAATGGAAACTCGATTATCAACTGGAGCTAGCTTGTGTGTCGGGGGCATTTGTCCATTTCTGCTTTCAGCTCTAGGAACCCATCTGCTGCAGACCCTTTCTGGCCCTGTGCATTTTGCCTCGGTCTCTGTGAGTTCATATGCATGCAGGTACTGCTGTGTTTAGAAGACCTTGTTCCCATGGGGTCCTCCACCCTCTTTGGCCCTTCTACTCTCTCTGCCTCTTCTTCAGCAGGGTTCCCTGAGAACTGAGGAGAGAGAGACATCCCGTTCAGGGCTGAGTGTTCCAAGGTCTCTCTCTCCCTCTCCCGTCTCTGTCACTGGGCAATGCCTGGCTGTGGGTGTCTATATTTGTCCCCATCTGCTACAACAACAGCTGAGCAAAGCACTGATGTATGAGTAGAGCAGAATGTCATTCTAGTACTACCTTTTTTTTTTTTTTTTTAGAACATTGTATTTGGTTTTGGGTTATCTAGTCTCAGGTTCTTGGTCACCCAAGCAGCATCAGGTATGCAGGTCTATCTGGTGGAGTGGGCAGTCAAATCAAATATTGGCTGGTTACTCTCATAAGGTTTGCGCCACCATTACAGCAGCATATTTTTCAGACAGTACACCATTGTCAATCAAAGCATTTGATTTTCAATTTGGGTTGTTTTGTTGATATCTAGTTTTGTGAGTTCTTCACATATTTTTTTGGATATTAGGCCTCTATTAGATGGATAGTTGGTAAAAATCTTTTTTCATTCTGTAGGCCGTTGCTTTGTCCTAGTGACTGGATCCTTTGCCATGCAGAGGCTTCTCACTTTCATGAGGTCCTGCTTAGTAATTGATGATTTTAGTGCCTGTGCTATCAGTGTTCTATTCTGAAAGTTGGTGAAAGGTTCTTCTTAGTTGGAGAAAGGCATTGCTCAGCAGTGCAGCAAGATGATGTGTGCTTCTGTCTTGGTAAGGAAGTAGTAGATGAGATTAGAATGAGGCTGCTGGACCCTGTCCTCATTGCAGGTGGAAAAAGGATGTGTAACTGTAAAGCTCATGGTATAAGGTTAACAAGGGGCAAGAGGCTCCAGGCTCACCTCACAGGCAATGGGAGAAGCTGGTGTGACCCAAAGTACAGACAGGTTTCATGCCAGGCATGGACTAGATTTGTATGTCTAATTTAGATACATATAGTTTCCAATTTACTTCTCACAATTATTTTGTCAATTTAACAATGGTACTTACGTCTTTCCCACTTGATAAATACATAGAAGGCATTAGCCATCTATGGCCCCCCATTGTTGCATTTTTAAAGGTTGAAGGAAAGATAGAAAGCAGGATAATTTATACTTGCAGACATCGAATGACAGTGAAACATTAGTGTCTGCAAACAAGTTTTTATTGGCACATGTGTACAGTGACTTGTTTATATATTGTTTTGGCTGTTTTCCAGTGAAGGCAATATTGATCAGTTACAACACAAAACACATGGCCTTCTGTGTACTAAAACATGTACCATCTGGTCTTCTATAGAGAGCCCACTGAACCCAGATCTAAGAGATGGACACTTCTACTTAAGGCTGGCTTCTTGAATATATGCTAACTTATTCAACTGGAGTATATTACACGTTGCTAGTTTGTGGTGTAGGGAGGTTGGTGGAATACTTTGGTTATGGCATCCAAATTCTCAAATTAAGAGTCTCAACTCAAACACTAACTCTCAGTCATGTATACATATGCTATTTGTTTTCTTTTATCACTCTCCAACGTAACTATTATTTGCAAATATGTTCTCTTTTTTTCCTACATGCCACCAGGTTGTGTTATGATACATAATTTTAGTAATTATATTTTTCAATATAATTTTAAGATGATATTCTATATAATGTATATAATCTCATTGTGTACATACGATGTGTATACATGTGTGCATCTGCCATAGAACTAATACATGTGTGGCAGTGATGACAGCTTTGTGGAGTCGGTTGTATCCTTCCATCATTATGTGGGTCTGTGAATTGAATGCAGACCTCTAAGCTTAAATGGCAAGGTACTTTTTCCACTGTGCCATTTCATTTGAAATATACTTAATATTTTTTTTTGCATTTATTTACTTGTTTTCTGTGACTCTGGGTGTGTTGGGAGGTCCTGATGGTCAGCGGCATACCATGGCATAGCAGCTTTCTCCAAGCTTGGCAACATGAAAGACTCCCTCCTCAGCAAGGCTTCCTTCTCTCTAGGTCTGGATGCCTGATTTATCTCAAGATGACCCCCGATGTAATTCCCTGCAAACACGCTTCCCCTGCTGACCACATGGCAATTAAGTAGCATGTTCTAGCTATTTTCATAGGGTTGTGCTGCCAAGAACCCTGCAAAGTAGGGCTTATTCCCAGGCTTCCCAATCCTGTATATTTCCTATACCCAAGAATAAAGTTGAGTTGTCTCGCTGAAGTCATCTCCTGGAAGCCTATCTCCATTGCATCGACAGCTGTCTGAACCCTGTCCCCTGATTTTGATCCCTTCACCCTCATTGACTAGTGGCCAATGATCCCAAGGAAGAAGGAGACCCACGTGGGTGTATGTGGAGTGTGTATATGTGCATTTGCACACATGTGGATGTTAAAGGCCAACTTGCCATATTTGGTTTTCTTCTTCCATGATGGGGGTTCCAGGGATCAATCTCAGGTTGTACAGCTTGGTAGCAAGCTCCTTTACCCAGTGAGCTGTCCCATTGGCCAAAAATGTCATCTTAATCAATAACCATAAGTCATCAGTCTACATTGTACATCATGTGATATTTATATGTATGTATATACAGAGTAGTGTTTAGATCAGGCTAAATACATCTAACTACTCACTTATCATGTATTCAAAGGAAAACTTTTCAGAATTCTTTCTTCTAAGTATTTGAAATATCATTATTTCTAATAACTCAACTGTGCATTAGCACACTAGAACTTTCCATGGTCATCTAACTGTAACTTAGCCCCGTTTGATCATTGGGCTCTTCCTCTTCTATTCCTGCTCTGTTCGTTCTCTGATAGCCACTCCTGCTCTCGTCTTTCACGGGGTCAACTTCTTTTTGTTCCATATATTAGCACGATCACATAGTCAGTGTTGTTTAGTGTCTGGATACATGCTATTTCATCACAAATAATTTGAGAGCTCTGCACAAGGGGAAATGAAGGCCTATCTTATAGGACTCACTCAACTTCAACAGACTTTAAAAGGCATCTTTAAGATCACTTTTGATCATTAGGAAAGTATAGTTACCTCACTTCTGAAAGGTCACGAGCAGAATGGTGTATGGGTGGGGGATACCTCTCTGAATGTTAGCTGGTTACCAGAGCTGATGGTTCTGTACAAAGATGGGAGTCCTGTGTTATCTGTAGTTCCTTTACACACTATGAAAAGTAGCCACTGTGAACAATGATGAGTGGCTACTCTACTGAGTTTAGGAAGTGGTGACAACACAGGAAAGATCAGAGACTGGGAGTTTAGATGTCAAAAAGCTGGTTCAAGTTAGATTTTTTTTTTAAGGGAAGATGTCTTGGAAAGTGAAAACTGTCAGTAGTTGTCTGGTCCCATCCATGTGGGAGAAGAAACAGCACATGACTGAAAAGCAGTCTGTGAGGTGCAGGAAGCAGTCATGAAAGATGAGGGAACGGATGTCAGAAGAACTGGAGCAAATGCTCCCTGATTCCTACTAGAAGCCAATGAAAGTGCCATAGAAGCACAGGTGACTGGGACTACACTGCGGGGTATTCAAAGCTGTTCCAGTAGGGGGAGGGAAGAAGAGCAAAACAGAGCAGGTATAATGCACCGAGTGACACATGGCCTCCCCTGGACATTTTTCTTAAGAAGGAATTGTTTTTTTATTACACAAAAAATAAATAAATATATACGTAAAATTCATCAACCCCTGTCTCACTGCCTCATTAGCCATTCTTTCCACCCATTTTTTAAAACTAGGAAAAAAAGGCTAAGATCTCCAATCACTCTCTGAACTTAAAGGCTCAGCTCTTACACATGGGGAGAGATGGTACTCTGGCTGGGCAGGCTGCTCATTTCTGTCTTTTCTTGAAAGAGAAATGGGTGCCAGTTATACACACCCAAAACAAGTGTTTCATTAAAAAAAATCAGTTAATCTATCTTTGGACTAGCCAGGTTTTAGGAATGTATAAAAACAACTTTGGTAGCTACTGTACTATTGTTCATCTATAATGTGTGCCAAGTTATGAATGGCTACAATGGAAATTATTCTCCCATTTTGTCTTTTTTCCTCTAAAAACTACTATATTTCATTTTCACGTCAATGACAAGTGAACAAGACCTGCATAGTAACAATACCAGTTGGCATGCCAACATTGATGGGCTGGGGGTTCACAGGGTCCCACCCTTAGATGAATAGCTATGAACTCATCATACAGAGTAGGCTGTATCTCCCCCCCCCCCCCGCTCTGTAAAACAATAGTAATTAAAGAACAGGTCATGAACTTGAAGGAGGCAAGGAAGTGGTTGGACAGGGTAGAAGAAGGGGTGGAAATTAAGTCAATACAGTACTCATGTATAAAATTCTCAAAACAATATTAAAATGAAAAAAGTGTAAGTCTACTATGCCAAAATGGCTGTTCATTGTTTTGTGTTGCTTGACGAAGTGATGTTGCATAGCAACATGCTCAAAAGTCTAACAGATAATGAGAAGTGGACTAAGGTCATGTCTAGTTTTCAAAAGAAAAAAATCCAGTTCCTAGACACTTTCTCAGTATATTAGATCCACAAAACATGTCGTTACTATAGGTCACTACTTTGAGTTTCTGTTTGTTTTTTTTTAATCACTTTTATTGTTCAAAGGGAGTATTAAATGAATCAATAGGAAAATGTAAAAGAGATTTAAAGATCTTTAAAAAGTTGAGATGTTAAAAATGTACATCTCAGTCAATAGGTCCATGCTATTAACATGTTATTTATAACTTAAAAATCATAATACTGAAGCATCTGATATGCACTATGTTCCAGAACTTTAAAAACCCCCATAAAACTGTCAATATTGAATCATGTTAATATTAGCCTTGTTTGCAATTGGGAGAGCTCCTAATGCTTTTACAACTGGTTTGTTAATATAAAACGGGGATATATTTTTTATTTATGCACATAAATCAAATGAGCATTTGGCTTTGAGAGACAGTGAGCAGCAGGAACAGAATGGTAAATGAATTTTACACAAAATTGTTTCTATGGAAGATTTGACTAAGAGCTGGGCCTGGTGGTTCAAACCTGGAATGTTATCACTTGGGAGGCTGTGGCAAGAGGACTTGCCCCAAATTTGAGGCTATTATGGGACACAGAGAGAGTTCCAGGATAGCCCCTGCTACAGAGTAAGACTCTGTCTTAAAAAAAAACAAAAAACCAAACGTGGGCTTGCACAATAAAAATAGACAACACCAGCAGCTCTCTGCTTCATCTCTTGTGCTCTGTTCCTCATCAAGACGGACTCTGCTGACAGTCGGGGGGTTTCTGTTCACCTCTTTAGGGATTGCAGGCTTTCCTTGAAGCTTAGTTCATTTGTGTCAGCATTCCACACAAATGTCATCTCAAACTGTTTTCCTGGGAAATACACTAAAAATAAAAATATCATGCCTACCTTCTTTCTTAAAAAGTTATTCATGCTTCGACTGTGTGTGTGTCCACCACATGTATGCCTGGTGCCAATGGAGACCAGAAGAGGACGTTGGATTCCCTGTGACTGAAGCTACATATGATTGTGAGCCACCATGTGGGTGCTGGGAATCAAACATGAGTCCTCTGGAAGAGCAGTCAGGGCTCTTAACCACTGAGCAGTGTCTCGAGGCCCCATGCCTACCTTCTTTATTCCTTTTATATATAAATATAACCCTCTGCAGGCAACATCTTTTTATAATACAACAAGTATTTGTCATTTTACAAAATACCTGGAAGTTGTGATTTCAATATCAGACCATTATTGATTCTGATTTCTTATGTGAATTCTATAAAAGAATGAAATTATTGGCAAAAGTTTAGAACAATACTGTAGCAGTAAGTCTTGGCATGGGATGTTGCTTTTGCAACATAAAGTTAAAATGTGGAAGAGAAACAAAGAATATAAGGCAAGTGATGGGTGGCTAGCTGGGTGACATTATGTCACTCCTTTGGGCTACAGTTTAGCTTCCTTTTAAGCCATTTCTTTATTGTTATAGTTCTTATTTTAATAAAACACTTTCAGCATAATCTTAAGAAAGAAAACACACCAGAATGGTGTGAGGACATCTGCAGGCTGGTGAGATGGCTCAGTGGTTACCTCACTGTTACCCAGGCAAATGTGCAAAGAGAGAATCAACTCCCCAGGGTGCCCTCTTACCTCCTCATGGACACCGTGGCATAAACACCCCTACCCCACCCTTACCACCACCTACACCCCATCATCAATAATAATAATAATAATTTTTTAAAAGTATCTTTTTGTTGTTGTTCTCAAAATTTCTTCACAGCACACTTGTAGTCCATGTTGGATACAACTTCCTGTGCATAGACAGCCAGCATGCATGTGTACTCTCAGGTTATTATTAATGAACTGTCTTGGGAAATTAAGGACTCATATCAGAATTTTTTTTCTGGCTTGAAACAGTCAACACAAACTGATTTATTATGAATTGCTTGTCTTTCTCCATTCTGGTTAAAGAAAAGGATTAAGACCAGCTCAGTGCATTTCCATGGCATTTACCCAGCACAAGGCACAATAAAGTCTAAAGAAAACATCAGGCATTGAATGGATTCCCAAAACCTACCTAACAAAAATCACTTTTCAGGGCCTCCCATTTCACCACCTGAAATGCTGAAAGGTAAATGCGGACTGAGACAAAGGGCAGGTGCTTTTTCATATGAAAATGACGTGTGAGCAATCCACTTAGAGGAATGTGCAGTTTCAAAAGGCCTGTGTTAAACAAAACACCCGTGTTCTCAGCGGCTCCTCGGTTATTTTCTCAAGCAACTGAAAAGGAACACCTTTAGCAACAGGAAGTGCAGGCATTTTCTAGGTTCAGAAGTGCATTTTTGAAATATGTCCCTGTTTAACTTTTACAAAGTTACAGGGCCCAGACACTGACAAATGAGCGTCATTACATTCAGGGCTCAGCATATTTGCTGTGACAATCTGTTTCACTTGAGGAATGGTATTTGCATATGAGGAGAGAGGAGGGGGGAAAGAGAATCAAGATTCCTATCTTGTCTTCTGGTTTCTGTTACATTGGTTCATGAAAGTTCACAGATTTCTAGATCTGGAAGGAAATTAGGTACTTTCAAGATGAGGAAATAGAAACCCGGTGACCAGGAAAGAGCTGGCACTACCAGCTGCTCTGAGTCACCCAAGGATGGACAAGGCCACATTCCCTCTTGGGGGCAAAAGCAGCCCACGTTACCTGGAGGTCTAAAATCAGGCAAAATGGCCAAACACGGGCTCAGTTACCAACCTGCAACAGTTCTAGACAATAGAATGAAGCTTCTGGAAATAGTTTCCCCATCTCTAAAATTCTGGGTTGTTATCTAGTCTTACAAAGTGTGAAACTCCAACCTGAGCATTACAGAATATTTAATTTTATAGCTATGAAATTCAAGGTATTTCTGTTTATTGTGAAGAAAAAGAAATAAAATAATAAAGTTCAAAATACAGCTTTTTTATTGTCATGTGGAATGTGAAGACATGTGTTTATATGTATGTGTTACATATTTTTTTTCCACGTGTGTAGTTGTGTTTACCCACACAAGCACATGTACACACTCAGCTTCCAGAGGCTGACATCAGGATGACTTCATCAATTGATTCCCCACCTTGCTTTTTGAGATATGATCTCTCCTTGGATCTATAGCTCACTGATTTGGCTAGACTGGCTCACCACTGAATTCCCAGGATCCTCCTGCCTCTGCCCTGCTCCAGCGCTGGGATCATGGAAGTGTGTCTTTGTGATTGGCTTTTTTTTTTTTTTAAACATAGAGACTAGAGGATCTGAACTCAGGTCCTCTGGGCCATCTCTCCAATCCTCTTTGTTATTTTAAAGGAACAAATTAAAGTTTTCAGCTAACTGGATGTCAATCCTGATTTTAGCTTTTAGAAACATTTACGTACAAAGCAGCCTGAGCCAAGCAGACCAACCTATTGTATAGTATGTGTAATCCATTTATTTGGTCTTGGTAATTCAATCAATTAGTCAGTGTGTTACTCTTCACTCCCCCGAACTGCCTGGACTCACTTCTTCATTGTGTGTGAATAGGACTAAGTGAGCTCCTTGTGTCTTCCCCATGCCATTCTAGAAAGGCATTCCTTGATAACAATAGTATTTGCTAGAAAAGATGAACATATGCCACTTTCCATGCACCATGGCTTTTTCCAGGCAATTTCAGGATTTGAACACATTTGACCTTGACGGCTTCCTAACCTAGCAGTTGTAGTTGCTAACCCTGCCTCACTTGGGCATCCAGTTGCTCTTAGTCACTTTTTCTGCTGCCACTCCAAACTTCAAGTTACCGCTTTAATAAACCAGGCTATCTAGTCAGAACTGGACCGGCAGACAAGGGCCTGGGTTACGACTTACCGGATATACAGTATTGTTCACACAAAGTCTAGCCTTCTCACCCAGAAAGCAAACATTAATGAACGAAAATATTCTCTAATAAAATGTACTTTACAGAAAGTAAAAAGTTCAAGGTCAAAGGACGTTGTTTTATTTGGCTGTTCTGAGCTTATATTTCGATGGGGGTGACAACACTTATTTGCTATGTGTCTGGTTCCCTTTTCTTAAGTTTCTTTCGCAGAGAACTCTTCTTAACCTGTCACAAAAATGTGTGCCAAGACTTTGAGTTTTTCTTCTCACTTACACATCCCCCCCCCCCCCCCCCCCCGCCTCATTCTCACAGTCTCTGCTGTAACCTACCAGGGAAATCCTAAGTGTCTACTTCCTAGTCTCACTTCTAAGTACCAGGGATGGTATAGGACGATTTCAACTGTGGGCCTCAAAGCCGTCTCAGATGACCGAAACCTTATTCAGTACCTACTGCTTCAATAACACGCCTCTCCTCCTGCATTCCTGTCGGAAAGGGGAGCTTATCTACACCCATCCCAAGTCCCAAATGCCTTTGGTGGAGAGATTTTGTTGAGACTTTTCTATGGAGAAGTTGAGGAGGTATTCTCTACCTGCCCCACCATCATCATGACAGGTACCAGGTCTGTCTTCCAAATGCCTGTCCAGCGGTCCTCTCCATTCAGCCCCACAGGGGTGGTCTGTCTCTCCTTAGCCTTTGTCGTGTTTTACCAGGATCGATTGTGGTGGTTCCATGACTGTCCCTATGTCCCATTTCCTTCTGTTTACTGCCTGCTCTGTATTGAACCATCATTCACAGAAGCCTCCGGCAGCATGAAAGCTAGCCAGGAGAGGTAAAGTTTGTAGGGAGTTACCAGCATGATCTCTCCACGTTCTGTGACTCAAGCATGAGGTGTCTGCAGTGATAGGGCCTTACCACCAAGTTTGGGAGGTAATGTAAACAATGGCAGTAGCCTGTGATGTTTGAGACAGGAGCCCTAGGAACCTACAGAACAACAATTCTAAAAGAGGCAGCCCATATGTGGCACTGGGATTTTTATTTGGCAGCCTAAGGGGTCCCCCCAATTCAAACTCCTGTGGTATACGCATGTGAACACATTTTAGGAAGCATCTGCTGTAGGTTTCCGTATTTGAAAGTAGGCGCTTTCAAAGATCTCCAAGATTGGCAGTTCCTCCCTGTTCTACCTCCTCCATCGGGTCCTCTTAGCCTTCATTCCATTTAACCCTTCCTGTTTCATTATTCTCCTCTCATCCTTCCCACCACCTGTATCTATCTCCACTCCCTTGAAATCTCCCATATGGTCCCTTATTATTTTCATGCTTTCTATGGGTACTCAAATTTAAACACACATATTTAAAGATTCAATCACATATGACAGAGAATATGTGGCATTCATCTTTATGGGCCTGGCCTGCCTAATTCAGTATAATGTGTTCCAGCTCCATTCATTTACCTAAGGATTCCATTTGTCTTTATAGCTGAATAATGTCATATTATATACATGTACCTACCATATTTTCATTATTCATTCATCAGTTGCTGGACATCTAGGCTGTTTCCACTTCCTAGCTAGTGTGAATAGAGGAGCAATAAATAAAGATGAAGAAGTATGTGTAACAGAATATAAAGTCTTTTGGGAATATGCCCAGGAGTGGTGCAGGTGGATCATATTGTAGGTCTACTTTTAGCTCTTAGAGGAACGACCATACTAATTTACATAGTGGCTATACCAATGTGCACCCCCACCAACAGTGAATAAATGTTCCCCTTTACTTACACAGATGTCAGCATTTGCTATCAGTTGCCTTTTTGATCTTATCCATTCTGACCCATAAGGTAAAATCTTATGGTTAAGATGAAATTTCAAAGTAGTTTTAACCATTATTATCTTGATGGCTAAGGATGTTGAACATTTAAAAAAAATATTTCTCAGCCATTTTTGTTTATTCTTTTGAGAATCCTCTGTTTTGTTCCGTACCCTAGAGGTTAATTGGGTTGTTTGTTTTCTTGGCCCTTAGTTTTTTGAGTTCTTTATATATTCTAGATACTAACTATCTGTCAGATGTAAATATTTTTTTTTCTTATTTTGTAGACTAACTTGTTACTCAAATGATGGTGTCTTTTGCTGTACAGAACTTTATAGTTTCATGAGATCCTACTTTTTAATTGTTTTCTTAATGCCTGCATTACCAGGTCCTGTTAAGAACATCCTTTTCAGTGCCTATAAATTGAAGTGTATTCCCTTCCTTTATGAGATTCAGGATACTAGGGCCTTTGTTGAGGTCTGTATTAGTCATGGTTCTCAAGAGTAACAAAACTTATAGAATGAATTTACCACACACACACACACACACACACACACACACACACACACACAAACACGGATTTATTAGAATGGCTTATGGCTGCAATCCAACTAGTTCAACAATGGCTGTCTACCAACGCAAGATCTAAGAATCCAGTAGTTGTTCAGTTCATGAGACTGGGTATCTCAGATGGTCTTTAGTATACACCAGAATCCCAAAGTAGACTCTAATGCTGGTGAAGGAATGGACTTACCAGCAAGATCAAGCAGACAAAGAGCAAAAGTTTGTCTTTTGTGTCCTTTTACAGAGGCTGTTACTGGAAGGTATGGCCTAAATTAAAGGAGGATCTTCCCACTTCAAAAGACCTGGATTAAAAGTGTGTCTTTTCAGCCCAAAAGATCTGGATGAAGAGTGGGACTTCTCAGCCCAAAAGATCTGGATGAAAAGTGGGACTTCCTACTTCGAATAATTTAACTAAGAAAAAAAAAATCCCTCAAAGGCATACTGGTCCAATGGATTTTAGTTAATTCCAGATGTAGTCAAGATGGCAGCCAAGAATAGCCATCACAAATTCACCCCTTGTCAGCTTTAGGTCATAATTATGCCTAAAATGATACAACTATCTCACATACAATCACCAATGCCTTATACATTTAACCAGGTCATAATTATGCCTAACATGATATATCCATCTCTTGTACAACTGAAAACACATTATAGTTTTTAGAATAGGAGGCAATGTCCTGTAAGGGACAGCCTCTTGGTATCTCAAAACTTATATATGACAACTACTGATATTATTTTAATTGATGTTACATTTCATGATAAGGAAATTGAGGAAAGAAAACACAAATATCCATCCATACAAATCCTTAGAAAATGTCAATTATAACCCTTGATTCTGCACTGGTCGCACCGCCTTAGCTGGTATTTATAACTGCCTTCCTCTACTACCCATTTGGCATTTCTTCCACCCTCGGCAAGCACCACAGGAGGTCTTGGTTCTTTTCCAGAGGAGTGACCTATACTTTCATTCCTGAAGGGTCTGTGCCCTTTGTCACCCTGCCTGGATTAGGTTGTTGTAGTTTCCAGTTGACTTTAATCACAGAATATGGGTAGCACCAAGAGACTCTCCAAAGGATCTCCTACACTTCAGATAATCTTTCGGAGAAGCAACCCTATTTTCCCATGGTAATCTGAATCAATCACCACCCACCCCAACACTCTTATTCATGTCTTAGCCTATTGGCTTAAGGGCATCAGAAACCCAAAGTGACCGGGGGAAATCCGAGCTTCCAGTTCAATGGAATGTTTGTTGTGTCTCCTGGTAGGAGTGCCCCCTCTCTGGAACCAAAACTTCTAGAACAGTAGAACTTAAGGTCACGGGAACAGGAAGCAAAATTTTTTCTACTGGGTCACTGGAGTGATTGTGAGAGAACTATTCCCTTTCCATCTCTTGATTCCTGGACACATGGATCCTGGCTGCGGGGGGGAAAACATACCATATATTGGACACTAATTCAAAGCATATACTACCTTCTGGAGAAGCTGACCCCAGCCCTCCAGGCTATGTCCACCCAATTAGTGCTGTAGCTGTTTCTTCTAGAAAGACCTTTCCATCTTTCTATCAGGTCAGCAGCTTCAGAATGGCAGGAAACATGGTAAGACCAGTGCATTCCACGACTGTGAACCCAGTGTTGCACTGCTCTGGATGGGAAGTGAGTTCCTTGGTCAGAGGCAATACTATGTGGAATGCCATGATGGTGAATAAGGCATTCTGTAAATCCACAGATGGTAGTTATAGCAGATGCATCACATGCAGGAAAGGCGAATCCATAACCAGAATAACTATCTGTTCCAGTATGGTCCAATGTAGTCAACCTGCCACTGCATCACTGCATGGTTACCCCAGGGTATGGTGCCGTATTTGGGGTTTAGTGTTGGTCTCTCCTGCTGGAAGATCTGACACTCAGCATCATCTGTAGCCAGGCCAGCATTGGTGAGTGGTAGTGTGGGTTGGTTCATGGGTTCATTGGGCAATGGCAGGGATGGCTGGGGAGTGAGGCTGTCTGTCCACAAACTGGGTCATCCCATCCTATTTGTTTGATTATTGAACTCCTCAGGTGAAATGACCTTTTGATAATCAGTTCCATGGGACACAAGAATCTTCACCTTCTTTACTCATTTGGTGAGATCTACCCACATATTTCTTCCCTAGATATCTTTGTCACCCAGTTTCCAATCATGCTCTTTCCAAGTTCCTGACCATCCAACCAATCCATTGGCTACAGCCCATGAACCAGTGAACAATCACAGGTCTGTCTAGTTCTCCTCCCAAATAAAATATATGACCCTGTGTACTGCCTGAAGTTTTGCTCACTGTGAAGATTTCCCTTTGCTGGTGTCTTTCAGGGTTGTCTCGGGAAGGGGTTGTAATACTGTGGCTGTCCACTTTTGGGAGGTGCCTGCCTAATGTGCAGAACCATCAGTAAACCAGGCCCTAGTCTTCTCTTCCTTAGTCATCTGATCATAGGGCACACCCCATGATTCTATAGGTGAATGCTTGGCAGAAGATGGCATTGTAACAGGAGTAGATACCATTGACATATGAGCAGTTTCTTCATATAACCTGCTTGTGCTTTCAGGACCTGATTGGGTCCGATCACATATATACCACTTCCATTTGATAACAGATTGCTTCTGTAAACATCCTACTTTGTGGCTTGGTAGGTCAGATAATGCTCAGTTCATGATGAACAGCTTAGGTTGGCCCATTGCAAAAACTTCTGTTTCCACTAAGGCCCAAGAGCAGGCCAAGAGGAGTCTCTCAAAGGGAAAATAGTTGTCTGCAGACGATTGCAGAGCCTTGCTCCAAAATCCCAAAGGTCTCTTCTGTGATTCACCTATAGGGGCCTGCCAAAGGCCCCAAACAGCATCCTTATCTTCCACTGACACCTCAAGTTCAATCATGTCTGCTGGCTCATATGGTCCAAGTTGTACAGCAGCCTGCACAGCAGCCTGGACCTATGGAAGAGCTTTTTCCTGTTCCATGTCTCACTCAAGGCTGGCAGCTTTCTGAGTCACTTGGTATATGGGGCAGAGTAACATGCCCAAGTGTGGGATGTGATGTGTCCAGAATCCAAATAGACCCACTAACCATGTACTTCTTTCTTGGTGGTGGGAGGGGCCAGGTGCATTAACTCATCCTTCACCTTAGAAGGATTATCTCTGCATGTGCCACACCATAGGACTCCCAAGAATTTCACTGAGGCAGAAGATCCTTGAATTTTGGTTGGATTTATTTACCATGTGTGACCTACAAGTTCAAGGCAGTAGCTACCACCTGCTCATTTGGTCCAGTCAGCACAATGTCATCAACATAGTGGACCGATGTAATATTTTGTGGAAGAGACAGATGGTCAAGATCCTTTTGAACTATGTTATGACACAAGGCTGGAACATTAATATACCCTTAAAGCAAAACTGTAAAGGAATACTGTTGGCCTTTCCAAACTTCCCAAACTGCTTTCAGTGGTTCTCATGGACAGGTACTGGAAGTGAGGCATTTGCTAGATTACCAGCTACATGTTTCGTACCAGGAGATGTGTTCATCTGCTCAAGTCAGGGCACCATATCTGGTACAGCAGTTGCAGTTGGGGTCAGTACTTGAGGGAGTTTTTAATAGTAAAGGGTACCAGGTTTTATGCTGAGGTCCTTTACCATTGGAGGTCGGTTTTGTGCCAGGTGAGAGATAAGGATCTGGAATTACTCTTCTGCGTGTACCTATCCAGTTTGATCAACACCAGCACTACTTGTTGAAGATGGTGTCTTCCCTCCAAGGTGTATTTTTGGTCTCTTTGTCAAAAATCAGGTAGCTGTAGGAACGTGGACTTACATCTGGGTTCTCAATTTTACTTTCTTGGTTAATGCATTTATTTATATGCCATTATGCTGTTTTATTCTGCAGTACAACTTGAAATAAGGATGGTGATGCCTCCATAAATGTTTTTGTTATTCAGGATTGTTTTGGCTATCCTAGGTCTTCTGTATTTCCACATGAAGATTATTTTTTTCATTATTTTTATTTTTTGAGTTAGAGTCTTGCTGTGTAATCCAGGCTGACTTTGACCTGGTATTCCTCTTGCCCCCCACTCTTAGAGTGCTCATTATATGCATGCACTGCAATGCTAGGTTCCTTGAATGAAGTCTTTCTGAAGGATCATCACATCTTGGGACACCTTGATTATATTTTCCTCAGTTTCTGTTGCAGAAGCCTCCTCTTCATTTACCTGTCCCATCAATATTTCACAAGATTTTTGATGGCTTTATCTTCTCATCTGCACAGTTCTTCCCACCCCTTAATATGTGAAGCACCCCTGCATTAAGACTTTCCTCACCCTGCACCATGATGGAAGGTTATCTCATCTGCCCATTGAACTCACTGTGATTCTGAACATGGTTTTGGAATCTCTTCATCACTGTATCCCCCGGGCCTAATACAGAGCTCTATGCTAATAATTGACTGAATAATACAAATACAAAATAACAATACAAATATAAAATCTAGGACATGCAAGAGTTAACAAAAAGCAGTCTATATTGGTGTGTGATATGTTGCTTGAAGTATTTTCCTCAATTGTTCTCCACCTTTCTTTTAAGAATATGTTTATTTGTTGTGCTTATATGTGTTTGTGTGTGCCTATGCCAGCTTATATGCACCATATGAATTTAGGAGCATGCAGAGGCCAGAAGAAGGCATCAGACCCCAGGAACTGGAGTCAAGGGCAGTTGTGAGCTGCCTTGTGGGTGCTGAGAACTGAACCCAGATCCTCTGCAAGAGCAGTAAGCACTCTTAAGCACCTAGCCACCTCTCTCTTCAGCCCCTTCTCTACCTTAGGGTTCGAGACAGTCTCTCCTTGAACTTGGAGCTCACAGATTTAGCTAGACCAGCTGAGCCGGAGGCCACAGGAACCCTCCAGCTTCTGTCTGTCTTGTGCCACTGCGCTTGGCTTTTACATGGCTTCTGAGGATAGAACTTGGGACCTCACGCACCAATGAGGACTTTATAGACCAAGCTATCGTCCTAGCTGCTCATTCTTACTCAAATGAGCAGTATTATAACCTTTATGGTAATAAGCTTATTCTTAACTATAAAGACTTAATTGAAATGAATATCACAAATAAACCCTTTGCATATTCTTTCATGGTGAATATATATTCTTCCAAACTACAGTTCTATATTACCTTTGTAATAAGTACTGTGTTTAATAGTTCTATTAAAAAACACAAAAAATCCATTTTAGTAACAAGTACTCCTACCACTCAGGATAAGGTGATTAATAATCAAAATGTTTGATTCTCAGGTAGACCATGAGAAAGTATAAAGGCTGGAGATGAGGCATTACCTACCCCACATTCTTCTCTTCCCATCACTTTGATAAAAGTAAAGATAAAACAGAGCTCCAAGTGAAAGGAGGGTCCATAAATACCTCAGCAATTTTAACTGATGATGTATATGCTCACATAAATAAAATTCAGAAGCAAAATTCACTTTGTAATGTATTATTAGACAGAGACACTCATTGTCAGGTGGTTTTATAAGTCTTTTAAGTATATGTAAAAGATCAACTTTAAAAACAGCAATTCAGTAAAATATGGATTTTAGAATAAAATTCAATCAAATATGTACAATATAGGTACGGGCATTTGGATCACTATGGATCTCAGGCACAATTTGTTTCTAGACAGTAGCTTTCTGATGGGTCAAGAAAACTCCCTTTCCTTTGGTGAAAACAGTATATAATATTTGTAGCACTTTCAAAGCATACTGAGATAAATATAGATTGAAAATAGATGGAGAGGTTTCCTCCTTTGAGGTGGCAATGGGAAGTGCTTGTTTGCAAAGGCAGGTGCCCATCATGATGACCCCGGATCCCCTCCTCTGTGCTACCAGGGCAACTTGCACAGACAAGGCCCTTCTCCCTCTGCTCTTCTGTTCCCCATGGAAGGTATGTGTCGATGTGGCAGTCTCGCTCATCGGATTTAGAAGCTCTTGTCTTCGTTTTTATATCTCATTCATTAGTATGCAAAGAGTTGTGTGCTGAGCAAGCACTCCAGAGCAGCTTGTCTGGCTGGATTTAGTGATTAATGCTCCTGGTCCATGTCTTCTCACTGGTTTTCTAACAAGCACAATTTTCATAGACCGGGGAGAAAGGCCAGTCATCAGTGAAAAGCCTCCAAGACACACCACCGGTCACCTCTCTTGCCATCTTGTCACTCCAAGGCACCCTAGTAGCTCATGCTAAGTAAGTAGGTACGTGCTGCCACACAGGCGAGCAAGGGATGGGGGCTCTAGTGAAGAGACGGGCCTGGCAGGTTTGTGAACTTGTCCGAGACTGGGAGGAATGATGGTAACAGGGACCTAGGAGCAGCCAGGGCCTCACTGCACTGCGTTCTCAGCTTGACCCTGGGCTGGTGTTCTCACCTGGCTCCGTTCCTGGGACTTACACAGCTAATGAAGAGTGTAACACTTGCATAGCTTGTGCTTGATTTTTTTGGGGGGACAGAGAAATGTCGGCCCCCTCCATGTGGCATATCTCTGTGTACAAATAGCCTAAGCACACACACTGGATATCCTCAGCCTTCCTCTCCTTTATCCTCACATCTGGTCAGGCGTCATGAATGTTGTTCCGTTTGCCTCAGTTTTCCCCACAAGTCTTTCTACCCCCACATCTTAATATCAGGCAACGCATCTGGAGCTTGCTGGGGAACGGGGTAGGGGTCAAAGAGCTTTATTGGCCTGGTGACACTGAGGCATTTGGGGAAATGAATGGAAGTTATTGACTGGAGAACTAGGAAGAAAAGACTCAAGTGGGCAGATATTTCAGGTTGGAGGATAATATCAGAATGAGCTGCATATATCCAGGCTCATCTGGAGACCTAGGCAGTGCTCCAGCTAGGACCAGGAGCTGTGGCATGCTTGCTCTTTCGTGGCTACTTCATGTGCTATCTACTCTGCTTACAAGCAAACTCATCAAATAAGGTCCACGACTCTTTCTGCCCTTCTGAAAGTCAATCTATAGAGATGCAGGAAAGGTTCAACCATGAGTTCAATCTATGAACATGGCCTTTCAAATAGAAAACTGAATTGTTTTAGTGAGGATGTAAAGTTTATCCCTTAATTATTTATTCACCATAACAGCAACACACTAAGTTTACAAAATGATGATTAGCTTTACCCCCAAACAACTACAATCTATACATATTAAATCTATTAGAGTCCCAAGTAAAGGGATTTAATGACAGCCATATGCTCACAATGACATGTATCTATAGGTGATCCACTTCAGCACATAACTACTGAATGCCTATGATGTGTTATCATTGTATTTACTTGGGTTACAAAACTGATGTCCTGAGTCATACATATGTAATGAGACTTTCTACATCTGTGTATGAAGCTAAAAAAGAAAATCTGAGATTCCCACACCTTAGGGAGCTGGTCCAAGCTTACCAGTTATGGGCTAAAGATAGATGCAAACTTTTGTTTCTTGACTTCTAATTTCCTGTTTTATTTTTTAATTTCTCAGCACACTTTGCTGTAGTTTGGGTATGATTTGCACCCTGACCTCCTCTGCAACAACCAAAAAACCCAAACACATGCTGTAGTTAAATCCTCACTATGAGACATTAAGGGGTAGGAATACTTAAGACCGTCAACAAGTGTAATCTACACATGGGAATCAGTTAACTGAGGAAGGTACCTAAAGTGGCTCTGCTATAAAAGCCAGTGTGGTCAAATCTCTCTTTCATATATTTCCATCTCCTGCCCTGTGCCAGCCACCTCAGGACTCTGACACCAAGAAGACCACCATCTGATGTAGCTCTTCAACCTTGGACCAGACCTGTAATCATGATCAACCTCATTTCTTTAAAACTTGCCCAATCTATGATATTGTACTATCAGCAGCAGAAAACAGACTAAGACAGTTATACAGCTCATACTCAGGAACTCTTTGATCAGGACTTACAAGCTACTTACTAAGAGAAGATCTACCCTGAAAAGAATCAGTTAGGATTTAGATGATACCTTAGCAACATCACTAGGTCCTGTGCTTTGTCTAATAGTCAATAGATATTGAGAGGGGGTGTCCTAAAAATGAAGTTTGATGTACTATGAGCTATGCATCAATGACACAAATACTGGAACAGTAGCATCATACATATCTGAAGGTAGACCCAAAGGCCACCAGGACATACGGCTGCCACAGAATCTCCCCAAGCCACTTTAGAATCTCATTCAGTAAAAAACAGAGTTGTCAATTCAAAAGAAAGAAATACATGAACAGCAGTCAGAACTGATGAGTCAAAGGAAAAGTGAGAATCCGTGGAATGTGCAGCCACTTAGGACCACTGTGTGTGGGAATGAGTGTGGAGGCGGAAGTGAATTTTCAGTGCATCACTACATGTACATGTAATTTATTAAATAACAGATGATCCAGTTACAGCACATGCTCCTTTCATCAAGGGGGGTGTTATTAATTAGTGTACAGTTTCTCTTTAAAGGTAAAGAAGAGCAGATATTAGAGACTGTGAAATCAGCATTGATTAATAGTTTCAAGCATCTATAAGTAAACTTCGGATGAAGTCAGATAAATGAGGAATGTATCCACCCCAAGTTCAGCAACTTCCTTTTCATATAAATTTTAATGAACATTAAACAAGACTGGCCTATGTAGTCCAGATTGATGACAGAGGCACAGTATCAATTTATAATATGAAATACTTCAACTTGTTTGAAAGAGAAAAAAATTTCTATGTTGAAGTTATTTTTAAAAACTCAGTTTGAAGTTTAACTCTGTCTTTCACTCATCACTAACTCTAAATGTTCTGTAGGGCACTGACAGTCATGTTTGATTTTCGTGTGTCACAGACAACAGTAGGGCAGACGAGTTTCCCACCTAGACTAGCTGCAACATCTGAGTCTAGTGCCCCATCTAGTGGCTGTAAGAATTCCTGACACCTGTGTGTTCAAGAACAGCACTGTAGGAATCACTAGAGCTCTTAAGCTTTCAGTGGTTCTCAACTTTCCTAATGCTGCGGCCCTTTAACACAGTTCTCCGTGCTGTGCTGACCCCCAACCATAAAATTATTTTTGTTGCTACTTCATACGTGTAATTTTGCTAGTGTTTTGAATCACAATGTAAATGTCTGTTTTCCTATGGTATTAGGCAACCTCTGTGAAAGGTTCATTCTCTTCCCAAAGGGGTCTCGACCCACAGGTTGAGAACCACTGCATTAGACAATTCTGACATTCTGAATAACACCCATATTTTCTTTTAAAATACATACTTAGATAATTTAATATACCACACACGATCGTTAAGTGAAGAAAGCCAACAGTAGTTATTCATAGCACAAATAGGACCCCCAAGAACTTAAATCTGCATTTTCATTTAAACACACTACACACCTCTTTGGGCGGAAGATATAAATACAGAGGAGATATAGACAACAGGGCTGTGGCTAACGTGTGATGTGGCTCGAGCTACATGTTCTCCTCTGTAGTGCTCCTTTAACAATGCAGCCTCCACAGGTGTGGCTACAATGACAGCATTTCGAAATACCTGCTAACATATCCGTGTTTTCACCTATGCTGCACAATAACAAAATAGAGCTGATTATTTTAAATTGTAATGTCCACCTCCAAATACTTCTTTAACTGTGTGTTTATTGCTAATTATCTTGAAAGGGTCTTTTTTTTTTTCTGTATCCCTACAAGTGTTTACATCTTTAAGTCCTGAGGAAATTCACAACTGATCAGGCACTGATAAAGTGCAGAAAGTTTAAGTATTAACAGGAAAATTACTGTGACATTCTTAAAGTTTCTCATTGCAGCTTGCTCCCTCCCATAGCGTGCTTGGATTTCATAAGTCATCTGTTATAATCCCAAACTCCACATTAAGTATTATTGGTCACACATAAGGATCTTACTCAACATGCCTGAAGCAAAGGTAAGGCTAAGAAGATGTTTATGAAAAGCATGCAAGCCAGCCTGAATTTCTATAGAACCAGTGTTGATGACATTTTACTCACCGAGTTATGAAATCTTGTGTATAATTATAAATTATAAGCTAGCCTAGGATCACTTGACACCTGTTCCAACAAGTTAACTGAATTTTCTTCTTTCTTTCTATTTGACAATTAAGACTAGGACTACACAGACTAAAGTGGTCCCTTAGCACCAGGGAACTGGCTCGTGCCCCAGCCCCAGTCCCCTTAGATAACAAAACTCAAGCTCAAGGTGGAAGATAGAAACCAGTGAAACATTTGCATTTCACCTCCACACATCTGCCTGTACACTTCCGATAAGATCTAGCAACTTACAATACCTGATACAATGCAAATACTTCCCACAGCTGCTACACATTCTGCCGAGAGAGTGCTGACAAGAAACAGCCCACAGAGGTTGAGGACAACCCAAGGCTAGTGGATTGCACAGAAGCAGACCTTTTGGATACAGAGGGCTGGCTATCACCAGTTTTCTGCTAAGTGGGTGAACAGATTTGATACGTTTTGGGCTTTAAGCAGGAATCTAGCAGAGATATTTTGATGCAGACTAGGGGCAGCATAGCTTGCTATTTAAAAGAAGTAACAGCCTGCCCTATGGAGGGCTCTAGGATTACAGCTCGGCATTTTCTTGGCATTTGTCATGATCAGTCTACCTATCGATTAACTGGCAAAGATGGAGAAACTGAAGGAGAGATGGTTGGGGAGGGGCACCATTCAGACACTTCCAGCTTATTGAGTTCAACATATTAAAGTCAAGTCACTACAGTGGGCTTATAATACCTAGTTTCTAGATTGGAAAAAGTATATCGAAACTCCCAGACTAGCAAGTTTGTCCTTTGTCTCCAGATGTTGCCTCAACACCACTCCCAAGGCAGTCATTTCAGGGACAGCTCCAGCATTACAAGCCTAGTAGAGAGAAATCAGTGTCTACTATAATGGATACACTAGATCTAGTTGGCAGCATTTCTTGATTGAGATGGCCCTAAGGAGTTAACTCCCAGAAGACTTAAATGTATATTGTACACGTTAAGAGAAGTTCATAAAGATCTTTTCCCTCAACAGATAAGGACCACAAACCTTACGTCAGTGTGACAAGGCATGACTGACAAAGTGGGAAGTGTCTGATTTGAGGACCAGAAGATGCTGTGGCTCACGGTGGAGTCGAGAAGACCCTTAGAACCAGCCAGTGACAACAAATGTATGATCATTCGAGGGGTTCCCTTTCATCTGGATGCCCCAAACTGCACCATAAGGGATGGATGCAAGCTGCCAGAGAACAGGAGTCTGTCTTCAAACTGCACCCAATGTCTAGCTGACAACTAAGCTGTGACTGCACGTTTATAAGGAGAGGTGGGAGACGTGGCGTTGGGGCAGCAGTGCTCATGTGCAAAAGATCGCAACAGCTGCAGCTCCCAGGTCACTATGCAGACCAAACAAGACGAAAGGTGTGCAAGTGTGCAGAGAACAGCAGAGCGGCGACTTGTTCCTGTGAGAGGTGACAGGCAAGGGCTCCCTCTAATTAGAAAACATACTCTGTGCTGTTACGTCTAAGGCCACTGTGACCTTCAAAGTCTATGAGGTCATCTTTTTAATAAGTCAAGCTCATTAATCCAGCTTCAGCACTCAAGGTTTATGTTGCTTTGAATTGTAGTGAATAAATGACATCTCTTCTACTCGCTTAGTGTATGTTTAAAACCTGTAAGATGAAATCCAATAGTGCTGGGGAAGTAAGTCCTTTAATCATATGTGATTAAAAACCCTCCCCTCTTTCACTGTGTTCCACTGAATAAGTAGTCTGTGTGAAAATGAGGCTAATATATATTCCAGAAAGCTCAAGGAGAATGGGAACAGCTCAACAGATGTGATGATTCACTGAAGACAATTTATGTATGTGCGTGTAGAAATTGCCCCATAACAATCAGTGACATGGCCCAATGACACTTTCTGCTATTATTTGTGTTTATTATTTGCTAATAGAAGATACTGGTGGACTTTCATGTCTTTATGCTCATTTCTTTGGCTTAATGATGAAGCAGGTGATTTAAGAACTGTCCAGTGGACTGAGGACAGAACTCAGTGGTCCATCTCTTGGTAGCATGTGCAATGCCGTGGGTTCAATTCCCAGACTACAGGAACTAAATAAACAAACCACAAAACTAGAAGTAGTGCCTGAGAAACAGATGAAAGCTTCTCATGAGGAAGTTCACAACCAAAGGACAGGGAAGAGCAGAGAATTAAGGAGGAAGCGGGCAAGGGATTGGGAGCAGAGGGGAAGCATGGAGGAGGCAATCAAAAACCAAAAACTCTAGGACCAGGCAATGGATATTGGTCAGAAGCATCCAAAAGACCCGTAAAGCAGTACAGGCAATTGCCATTTCCCTTAGTTGCCTCCTGTTTAATTGGACTTGCCCTCCACATGAGATGCTACTTCACCCTGAAGTCACAGGCTGCCAAATATAGAGTCCAGTGCCAGGGATGGGAGGGATATTTCTCGAGTTGATCATGGGTGTCCCAGAGGCCACCAAAACAATAGAAGCTTTTGCCATCGTTTTTGGTTACCCACCAATAATTGATAGTAAGACCCCACTGCTAAAGTCATCACATACTTTGGTCACACGGTATGGAGAAACCAAGTTGGTACCGACCAGGAAACTTACTTCCTGCTGGCTAGCTGTCACAGTACTGGAAGGTGCTGTGCAGGGTGAGTCATCAACAGCTTTACTCAGTTGTCAACCCAGTGAGCCTCAATAACACCCAGCATGACAAGATGTGCTCATGGGCACAATAATGGGGTGACTCTGATTAAACTCATGAATGTACAGCATGTTGCACCCATTTTCAGCCCCTGCTAATAGGAGGCCTGATTAGCGCTTCTGGTCCACGTCTTTGCAAACTGATGCAGTAACATGGGCTGAAGAAAAAGCAAAGAAGGCCAGTTTAAATGATTTTACTACGTCATCTGGGGAGTGATTGCCTTGTGTGGTTATTTTGATAAGATGGAGAGCACTTTTACAAAGGCACACAGGAATCTATTACATTTGAAGTTTCCCATGAGAGAACGATGCTGGAGTCTGGTCTGTGTCAACGGTAGGCACTGGACAGGACTTGCCTGTTCGTGGCCTGTGTCAACAGCGAAGCCTATGGCTGTTTCCCTGTTTCATCTGCTTCTTTGTGTGTCACTGACTCTAGTCATCAGTCACTTGTCTAGGCAAGGCAGAGTGATGGTGCTGCTTCTCCTGTCCTCCGTTCCTTGCCAATAGCTGCCATTAATGGGATTCAGAAGGAACCCAGGAGCTGCCAGCTAACGGTTACACAGCACAGAAAAAGACATTGTGGGCTGTGGCTAATAATGACAAGCAGGGCTTTCTAAATGGGTGGAGCAGAGGTGAACGGAAGGATGGATAGTTGAATTGTTGCAAACTTGTGATGGATAGTTGAATTGTTGCAAACTTGTGAATTACTTGTATCAATTTCTTTTCTCGGCTCCTTGTGCAACAACTACTAGGGAGAATCAAACTGGATTATGGAACTGGTTTTAAAAATATTTCAGTGCTTTGTGCACACAAACTTTGAGTTTTAGGTTTATTTCTCTGCACGAGGAAGAGTATTGAAAAGAGAACACAGGTGACCTAATGATGGTGGTAGGTGAGATGTTTACTTGAAGGAAGGGAAGAAGAATTTTGTTCAGCTTACTGTTGGAGGTGCCCTGTGAATATTTTTAAACTCAATAAATTACATAATTATTAGGTAGCTAAGTTGATTATCAGAAAGATGATTAGCTCATTCTGTTCACAGCATTTAAAACATATATGCAAGACAGAAGGAATGGACTAAATTCTAAATATGCCAGTCATAGACTAATGACCGGGTGAGCTGTCGTCATTTCTCACTCCCCCTGGCCCCCACTGAGAAGCCCACCGGAGCTGTACCTGTGTGTGTTCTCCGGTGTGCCTTCAGGTGAGAACTTTTTGTGTATACTTTGTTGCATCCTTCGAAGTCACATCTGTGGATGCGCCGCTTCCTGGAGTCCGGGGATTCTGATCGTCTCTGGCGTCTTGTGCTCTCAATACTAAATGGTGAGATTGAACTGAAAAAGAAAGAGAGCCATTACATGGTGAGAAGCACAGCCCTTCGGCTGGGCCCTTAGCAGGCTGAGAACGTGGTCTTGGACTCTGCAGCCTCATGGTCTCCATGACCATGCACCCTGCTCTCAGCTCCTGGATGTGTCTCAATAGCTAAAGAAAGCAGCAGGGCTATTCTTGGTTAAAGAGCTCCAGGGAGAGAAAGGCAATGCTGACAGCAGCAAATTAGGCACAGCAATGCAGGCGTGTGATCTCAGCGTGGGAGAGGATGAGGCAGGAGGAGTCCGAGCCGGAGGTCAGCCTCGGCCACGGAATAAAACCAGTTTCTAAAAATCAAAACCCACCAAGCCAGTCAAATGCAACAAACCCAGACAAAGGATGCAAATCTCCCTTACCGGGGCTAACTTAACAGCTCAGCTTTGAATGTCTAGTCTTTCTTGAGAATGTTTTAGGAAGCTCTGCTCTAGACAACATCAATAGGAACATATTTAATAAGAGGGGCACCTGAACTGCATGCGGCGTTATACAACCATGCCAAAACCACAGTGCACATTTCAAAACAACTGGGGTCAGGGTGGAAAAAATGGCACCGGTGCATCAACATGGTGACTCATGACAAGCAGTTTCTGTGCAGAGAAAAGCACTTGATATTTAACTTTCGTATTACTTGGTGGTTTTTCTCTGAGGTGAGGAATAAAGCGCATTGTCTTTAAAGATTAGCTGTACTACTATTATGAGAAAAAAAAAAAAGACTTTAACTACGAAGTTTGGCCCAGACTTGCGTGTTGTTTCGTTTTAATGCCCAGTAGAAAAACAGGATTAGTTTGTAATGTCAGGTAATTCATTTACATGTACCTTTTTCAAACCTTAATCTCTTTTGATTGAGACAGAAAGAACATGACTCATCTTTTTATTAGCAACCCATGAAGTTCTCTGAAATTATAATGAAATAGGCTGAAGAAACAATCGTCTGTTTTTACAAGACACATTTACCATTACTGACATTCTGTCCCCCCCCCTACTTTTCAGGTTTTCCCATTTTGATGTTTTTGTTTTGAGATGCCTTAATGTGTTTATGACTAGTTATTCTACATGGATTTAAAAATCAAAATTAAAATTAGTTTTTGGAGAGGAATTAAGGCAGTGAGGCGGCTTGGCAGGTAAAAGTGTTTCCTACTAAGCCTGACAGCCCCCGTTAGAGCCTTGGAATCCACACGGTGAAAGGAGAGAACCTGCTCATGTGTGTTTCCCCTCTGGCTTCATGAGCATGCCATGGCGCAGGCATGCATGCACACCCACACACAGACATCACCCCCACAGAAGATAAATGCAAAAAAGTTTCCATTAGCAAATCAGCTCTTTTAGGAGCTGAACATCATAGAGAAAGAGGCCCCTTTGCTCTTGTATCATTGCCTTGATCCTTTGTCCTCTTCTCAGAGAAAAGCCACCGTCCGTTTTCTTTAGATCTTTCTGATTAAAACTTTTTGCTGTTTTGTATTCATCGTCCATGGCACTGCGCTGCATTGGTCCCCTTGCACACAGCTATACACTGTGTGATGAGTTCGTCTCTCCTGTACCCACCTTCTCCTTTGTGTCTAAACCTCCTCCTGCGTCTAAGTCCCCTCTGTTCCCCTTCACCATTTCAAACCTACTTTCGTGTCATATAGACTTACATACTTCACCGTCCGTACATATCTGCAACCGTAGAAATTTGCGATATATGACTGTGGGCTTGTAAGACCTCATAAGTCAAGCCAATGATGACATTTTTCAAACTCTATCTCTACCCTCAACCCCCCACCTTTTAAACATAAGCATCTGAGCTTAATCCATGTGGACACACGTACTGTTGATCGTATAAGTGAGATGTTATCTACCATAGCTTTTCAATTCTCATATGCATTTTTCCACATTTGAAACGTCTAAACTGAAGTTGCTTCTTGAAACTGGTGGATAGTTATAGGTTAGCTGGCATTGTTTTCTTTATTAGAGGAACATAAAGTAATTGCAGTTTTTGTGATGCCTATTTCAATTTTGAGGAAGGATTGGTTGGCTTTTTCTGCAAAGGATTAGGTAGTAACTACTTTATTTCAAAGTTAAGGACCATAAAGTCTTATGCTGTAATTAATAAACTCTAAAATTCTATCATGAAAGCAGCTATAGACCATATGGTAAAAAAGGAGCACAGGTTCAATAAAGTTTTCTTTATAAAAAATAGTGTAATTGCCCACATGTCATAGTCTGCTGACTTCTCAATTATGGATTACAGTAGTGGTTCAACAAGCATGCATCCCTGCATTTTAAAACCCCATCTCTTAAGTGACAAACAAGGACTGGTTCTGATACCACAGTATTCCATTACTCCAGCCAACTGGTTTCCAACATTTCCTTCTAGCATATTCCTGTTTGTTTTTTTCAAAGTATCTTTTCTAGTCTACAAATAGCAGATCAGGCAGCCGAAGGTTCAGAGTAGTTAAGATCAAATATAAGTGCTGTTTGTTGAGCCTTAACCAGTTTAATTTGAGATCTGCACGAGAGTGAAGGAACACAGGTTATGCTTGGGCAAGCCACTTTTTAAAGCCTTCATTATCAATCAACGTGGATTTGTGGTTTTCCACGTCATTGATTCAGTTGCTGGGACAGAAGTCTATTGTGAAAAGAGTCAAAACAACATGAAAGAATAGCTTCAGTCAGTCCTCAGAGTGATTCCAGCACAGAGTATGATTCTGTGCACAAGAAAGACTGTGTGTGCCCTGATACGATAAACACAATTCATTTCTTGGATATGTAGCCATGAAAATAAATACAGATTTTGGCACCAGGAGCCTTATAAAAGAAAGTACTTTACTGTGTTGTGTGATGTTTAACATCTTTCACAAGTCAAGACAATGATAGTATTTGTTTCCATTAAGTTAAAATTTAAGATCTATAACAAGTATACTGTTTTGTACAGTATTTCCTACACATTAACATATAGAACATACAGAATATTAATGTCACCTCACACAAACTCAACCACACAGCTTTTGCCTGTGGTTGACTTTAGCCAGTTACCTTGCTAGGAATTTGTGTATACCATGAGAAATAAAAATAAATCTGAAAACAAACCAGCTACCGAATGGTGAAACACTGTTGTGATACAATCCATCTGCCAGTTAACTGTGTGGCAGGCACAGAATACAAGCAGAGGCTGAGGAGGGGGAGCAAACTCCTTCGCGGCGAGGAAGTAAGTGGACGGCCTTCACGCTCAGTGCTTAGTGTTTGGTTTTCCTCTTTCTGAAGTACAATATTTTTAAATGTTATGAAGAAGAGCCATGTCAAGGAATCAGTACAACAACAATGAAGTGTAAAATGCTTTTTAAAGGTGCGTGAATGAGGAGTGGAATGCAGTCAAACTGGTTCTGAGGGCACTCAGTGGCCTCTCTTTGTCCCCATTTCCCTGTTTTCAAGAGCACAGGCTCTGTCAGCAGATTGAGTCCGAGCGCCCTGTAAGCTGACCCTTTGGGCGTTACTTGGTCTCTTTGCAGGAAGCTAGCAGGGCTATGGTCAGAAAGGACCCAGCACGCAGAAGACCTTTAAGAACGCCGAAGGAGGCTAGCGCGTCCCAGGGCTATGCAGGACTGCTGCTGTCTGGAAGCCAGGGTGCAACCCACCCTTAGCAGGCACTGCAGGTGGACTACAATGTGGACAGGGTTTGGCTGAGTCAGTCCATGACCAAGTTCAGTACTGTGTTATCAAGGTACTGGTACTGAGTGATTTTACATTAATACAGCCTAGGATCTCGTGAGCATTTAAGAAATGAATCATAAGGAAGGTGTTCCTGCTTCATTTCATATATATTTTTGGGTTGAATAATTAATCCTCATTTGATTGTGTGATTGCTGTGTCTTCAGATAACAGACGCCCAGTCCTCACTCCTCTGCCTCCTTCCTGAAGCTTCATATTTTCAGTGGGACTGGATATCGGAGATTCAGGGTTAACCATTGACAAACACACGTATAGAAACATCACTGTTCTTGCAGCAGTTCAGGAGCATGACATCCTAACTCACCGCGCATTCACTGTGATATGTGTATTGGAGGCTGCTAATGAAAAACAGATCCTCTCCTGCAGGCATCCGGGTAAATAGGAAGGGGTACAAGGATGACGCTGATCCCAGAGCGCTGCCCCACAGGATCTCACTCTGGGGGTCCCATCAGCATGGGTATCTGCAGGGTTGTCAGCAGGCTCTCGGCGTTTCTGCTCTACCCTTCATGCCCCATGCTTTCAGAGCAATGCCCCCTCCCCCGGTTAGACGGCACTGAGGAGTTGGTGCTTCAAGTTGCGCTGGTTCTAAAGAATGTAAATGTGCAAGCTATGACTGCATTGCAGATATAGGATTATTTCAGTTATATTTAGTAATCATCTTTGTATGTTCAAAATGGCTGAGATAAGGCTGTTGGGACTGTATTTGCAAATTCAGTACTAAATACATCAAGAGCAGTGACTGCAGCTGGCCAGATGGCTCAATGGGTAAGGACAGCTGTTGAGCAATCCTAGAGATCTGAGTTCAATACCTGAAGCACACTTGAAAATGGAGAGACAGTTCCACAAAGTTGTCCTCTGACCTTCCTGTGTATGGTATGGCATATGCACACTCCCCCCTCATCATACACTTGTGCACATGCACACACACACACACACAACCTCCACCACCATCAACAACAATAAATAATTATGTGTGTGTGTGTTCAAAAGCAGTAATTTCATTCCCCCTCCACTTCCCAGAAGGCTAGCCCACTTAGAGCAGTTGATGCATGCCTGAGGGGGCTTCCAAGGGCCATGTGGTAATTTTGGATCCTGAGAGAACAAATGAGCGTGTCATGGCTTCAGCAGCAGCACAATGCTGCCTGGAGTGGCAAGTTAAATTAGAATTAAATCCAGGGAGGCCGGGAAAGTCACATTCAGAAACAGCTCCATTTAAACCAAAAGTACTGCATGGCTGCCATTAAAAAAAAAATCAGAGTTAACTGTAATCAGCAGGTAATAAAAGGCCATTTGTCATGAGTGACCTCAGTGTGATGAGATGCCCTCCACTGAAATTGGGAGTTCCTAAAGGAGAAAAAAAGGAGAAAGAAAGGAAGAAAGAAAGAAAGAAAGAAAGAAAGAAAGAAAGAAAGAAACAAAGAAAGGAAGGAAGGAAGGAAGGAAGGAAGGAAAGAAGAAAAGAAAAGAAAAGAAAGAAAGGAAGAAAGAAAGGAAGGAAGGAAGGAAGAAAAGAAAGAAAGGAAGAAAGAAAGGAGAGAAAGAGAAAAGGAATAAAAGGCCAGGACACCCTTTCTGGGATAGAAGGAAGACACACACATCAAAACATAAAAACTAGGAGGAGAAAGCACTGGAATTGACAGCAAGCACACACACACACACACACACACACACACACACACACACACACACACACCATACTCAGTAGCATTCAGTAGCATTGCTGAGAACACCGATAACAGTGTCTATTTACAGAAGGCTTAGTGTGTGTCAGGCTCTGCTCCGTAAGTCTCAGAGCCTTCGGAAGTTCACACCAGTGGTATCCAATCTTGCACAGGAAGAAGCTGAGGCATCCAGAAGTGAAGGCAAACAGAGTCAGAGTGCATGTCAGCATGTGGCCCCCAGAGGCTGGCTCTAGGGCTCGATGCTGGCTATTACTTTACACTTCAGGGGAGGATGCAGTGGGACATCACACACTAGCATGATAGATCACTAAAGCAACAGAATAATATTAGTCACATTAATTTCTACTCAGATCCACTTATGTGAAGCAACAGCACACAGGAGCATTTCTGAAGGTTGCTTGCTCCAAAAGAATACACCTTTTCAGTTGAGAATTAGAAGGCAGACTGTTTTGTAAGCACTACTAGAGAGGTATATGGTTAAGTTGCTATTATTCTACCTAATTAAATACTTTAATTTTTTTATTGGTTGACTGTATTTGGGGGTGCATCCTATGGTATACTTGTGGAGATCAGAGGACAATTTGAGAGAGTTGATTCTTTTCTTCAACTATGTGGGTTCTAGGAATCAAACGCAGGTCATTGTGCAGGGCAGCAAGAGCCTTTACCCACAGAGTCATCTCACTGACCCCAGAAAATCCTTTTTAAACGTAGCTGTGAAGTGTCCATTCATTCCCAGGGACATGTTTTCTAAATGCAGAGGTCCACAGTGGCATGAATCAAGAAGGACCATTGATGAGCCAAGTCCCTCCCATCACTGCTGTTTGTTTACAACGATAGCCAAAGGAAAGCTGAGTTGGACTGAATCAAACAATAAAGTTGCCTTAAGGAACCTGGACATGTGTTTTCAAAAGTACATTTTCTACTACTGCCAAAGTTCCCCCCCAACTATATTGACTAAGACGTTGGGTACCACAGAAAGTCAAAATTACAATACATAAGAGAACAAATTCCAAGTCAGTGAATTAAACCACCACCTTGGTAAAGCACTATTAAAGTCACAGCTGAGTAAGACAAAGCTTCAAGTTAACCAGAATTTACACAGTAGACAATACACACACACACACACACACACATCAGGATCCCTGGCTTTCTCTTAGCCAGCAGGCCGCTACAGATGTTTCTTTCCTGGGCTGTTGACCAGGAAAAGGTGTGATTTAGATCCAGCCCCTACCCCAGTAGCTGCCCCAGCCCCCAGCACAGCACATCCGGTAGCACAAAGAACCCTCCTTGCTGCGTGTAGTTCCCTAACAGATCCAAACTTACAGATTCGAAGTTGTCACTATTTCTAGTAGCTATGACTCAGCAATTACCCCACTTCATGTTAGAATCTGAATTTAATATTCTCCCAGAATATATACATTGAGAATACTACCTGGTCTAAATCATTAGAAAGCCCAGTCTCATGAATGCAAACTAAATGTGGCACTTTTTCAGATGAACAGAATATGCCTTAAATGTATTTCTAATTATTGTTTTAATTCAATAAACAGAATCTCTTACAAAGTTGACAAGAAGATAATGGCTTTAGAAGTGAGTCCCTTGAGAGGCCGAGGACCTGGGAGAATATTCACAGGGTACCATTATTGACTTCACTGAAACAGCTGCCATGAAGGGCTTTTCCTCATTGTATTTCTAGACCATTCAGATACTAAAAGCTACCATAGGCTGAGCTCTCTGCTTGAGACACTTCTTGTTTTTGCAAAGTAAGATGAAGCTGTACTAAGAAAAAAGGTGTAAAGATAACAAAAATGTTTTAAAAAACTGAATTGATAATGGTACCAGATATGGTTATTACATTTGTTCCTACTACCAAACCTTTATGATACAGTTAGACTAGCCATTGAAAGGATTGTTTCTGAACAACAAAAGGAAGGAAGGAAGGATCTATTCAACTATCAACTTCTGTGAAAACACTTCATGCATTGCAAAGACTCTACCCACCAAATCACTTCATAATACTGGGTGAGACATCTGCTCTCTACTAATATGAACTTCTGAAGCATGCAGGACACACCCACAGCATGGGAGACACATAATCTGCTTAAATATCTAGAACTTTCCTACAGAGATTCTTCAGAAAGCATAGAAGTTTTATGCCAGGAGTTGTAACTTGGTGGATCATGAGAACTTACAAGAAAAGAAAAGAAATGAAACAAAACAAACCTTCTAGGTCAAGGTAGGATTACAGGTAATTATTTTAATCCAAATACCTTTAAGGCAAGCCCTACCCTACTCACTGTGGCCTACATCCTAATGTCTCCTGCTACCTTATTTATTCACCTTATTTGTTTATTGTTGGGATTCAATCCAGGGCCCCTTGGGTATAGACAAGGGTTCTACAACTAAGGTACGGACCAACAGAAGAGCAGGCCCTTCTTTCTTGTCCACATGGGTTTTGAACATACCTACCTGGTTTTGAGATCCTCTAAAATCATGATGGTTTAGAGAATTAATACTCTTGAGTTTATGGTGATGGCTCAGGGATTAAGAATGCGTACTTAGCCGGGCGTTGGTGGCGCACGCCTTTAATCCCAGCACTCGGGAGGCAGAGCCAGGTGGATCTCTGTGAGTTCGAGGCCAGCCTGGGCTACCAAGTGAGCTCCAGGAAAGGCGCAAAGCTACACAGAGAAACCCTGTCTCAAAAAACCAAAAAAAAAAAAAAAAAAAAAAGAATGTGTACTTGCTGAGGACTGGACTTTAGTTCCCAGCACCTACATTGGGCAGTTCAGAACGATCTGCTAATTCTAGCTATTTGATGCTGTCTTCTGGTCTCTGAGGGCACATGTCCTTATTCCCACCCCATCATTAAAAAATTAAATCTAAAAGAGAGAGAGAGAGAGAGAGTTATTTGACTAAAGATAAACAGCTTAGTTTTAAGCTGTTCAAGCATGAAGACGTAATCGTATACATATCTATTATCAACAGATATTTGAAAGATTGAAGAGGAAAAGGAGGCAGGAAGGAGTCTGGGGATCACCCTGAGACCTGTGACATCATCAGAACACTGCTTGCTCTCAGACAGAATTGTACAGTGAGTGGCTCATTTTTCTACATTAGAAGGGTTTTCTTGGAAGGCAGTTTCACTAGTAACGCAGGTCTTGTGTATGTATCCAGGCAAAGACAGGATAGAATGAGATTCCATGTTTTAAATAATGAAACAGACATAAAATCTTTCCAATAGGCAGTTCCAATGAAGATACTTTAACACAATAATCAAATAAAGCTTTTGACATGCCCATCAAAACAAGCTTCCGTCTATTTTGTGCTGGTCGTTAACCAGGCCTGTGTCCCGCTGGAGATTTATTCTATTAATGAGCACTGACGCTGTGGTGGCAGCCAACTCCCTCATACTTAGCTTACATATATTATTGAAAAGCTTTGATTGCTCCTGTGGGGCTACATAAATAACAAGATCAAGTAGGACTCCTCCTCGGTACTTTTCCTCGGGAGTTTTTTGTCACTGGGATAACTGTAGTGTGCCACACATACCTATCGCTCCTACCCCAAAATTGTCATGTATTTGAATTTCGGAGAAAAACAAAACTTTTCAAATCAGACAGGGAAGGATATTTTCATCTGCTCTTTTTTTCCTTTCATGAAAACTTTAACCTTCAAATAATATGTCAAATTCATGGTGCTACACTAGGATGGTATAGTATTATGACCCAATTTCATACTTGGAAGACATTTCGAAGATGAAGAAACTGAAGCTTTTCAAGATTCATCACTATTCCAAGGGCGTACTGCTAACTGGTGGCAGACTTGAAGTCAGAGACCCACCTTCTGGACCCATGCACAACTAAGGCCCTACTTAGTATCAAGAAAAAGCTGTTTGGTAACACTTTTATTCTTTTTTCAACAGATACAACTTTGAGTCTCACAATGTGCATTTTTTTCCTTTGGTTGCTGGAAAACTCAGGCAAAACAGACCAGGGATTTTGTTTATTTTTCATTCTGATTATCCTATTTTGAGGTTTTGATTTCTTGTAGTTAGTTTCTATTAAGGATTTAGTTTATGTTTCGTGGTGTGTGTGTGTGTGTGTGTGTGTGTGTGTGTGTGTGTGTTTACATGCATGTGGCTGGCCACAGAGGCCAGAAGAAGGAAGGAGATTCTCTGGAACTAGAGTTGTAGGCTGTTGTGAGTCTACCTATGGGGGTGGTGGGAACTGAACTCGGGTCATCTGCAAACCTGCTGAGCCATGTCTCCAGCCCCTTATGTAACGATTTTTAACTGTTTACATCATGAAATCCTACTCCAAATAGTTGATTTATTAACAGACAAGAAAGTAAAAAACAAAACAAAAATAAGGTACTGTTTAAAATCGAGGGGAAAAAACATGTAGTGAAGTGAAAAAAACATGGGGATTCTGAAGTTTAACTCGTGGACCTCTAATATTTCATGACTAATAAGCTGCTTTTATTATCTTGAAAGAAAACAAGAGTCTTGATTTTCATGAAAGAAACTGCCCAGGACGTGTAGTCTGAACACAAAGGTATGACACAAGGCTCATAATGTATTAGCTATGCTGTCTTTAATACTTAATCTCTGAGGTTCAGGTCCCCACATTTCAAATTCATATTTAATAGTGACTATTGCATAGGCCTTAATGAAGATTAGCTAAGAGCGGCGTAGCATTGACCCAATGTCCAGTATGTGCTCTGCATTTCCAAAACTTGTGCTCTCCTCCATGTTTTTATTATGGGAACATTGAGAAGACATAATTTACAAGCCACATAAAAGGCACTCTGAAGTATCACTAAGTACATTCTCAACACTGTACTATCAATTTGGTTCCAACACATTGCCATCACCTCCAAGGAAAACCCCAAACTCATTAGGGTCCTTATCCAGCAAACTCATTTTCTGTCTCTGGGTTTGTCTCTTCTTGACATTGAACACAAACAGAATACCATTACATGGCTTTTTATGTTTCTTTCATTTGGCATGGTTTTCTGAGTTCATCTATATTTTAGTTTCCAGTGCTGGGGATTTAACACAGAGCCTTGTATATACTCGGACAATAGAGACTTGTTCTACCACTGAGCCCCATCTCTAGTCCAGCTTCAGCAAGTACCAAAACTCTCTTTCTTTTGAAAGTCAGTATGTACACACACACACACACACACACACACATACACACACACACACAGACACACACACATACACACGTGCCTTAGCTGATGGGTGCTTCTGCTGTTTGACATGTGTGAACACTGTACATGTTTTTATATCAAAATGTTTTCAGATCTCTTGGTTGCATTCCTGCGAGCAGGACTTCTATGCCGTCTGCTAAGGCTCTACTTAATATATAAGGAACTGATGACTGTGTTTCACGGTGGCCGCAGTGTGACATCTCCAGTGTTGTAAGAAAGTCCCACCCATTATTTCTGTAGTGGTGTATGTGTTGGGCATGGTATTTAAGATGGCTCTGACTAGCTCAGCATCTGAAAGATTCCTTCATGCTTTCTCTGAAAAGCCTGGCAGCTTCAGTTCTTGCATTTAAATCTGTAATCCATTTTGAGTTTATAAATGACATAAGAAAGAAAGAAATCCAGGCTGGGGAGATGGCTCAGCTGTTAAAGGCTAGTCTCACAACCAAAGTGACAGGAAAGAAATCCAATACATTCTGTTGCATGTAGATATCCTGTCCCAGCACTTCTGTGGACAATATTACTCTTTCCTAATTGATTGGACTCTTGTGGAAATCAACTGACCATAAATGTTAAGGTTTATTCTTATAATTTTTGTGTATTACACTGATACGTATATGTGTAACTATCCCCATATCAAACTGTTTTAATTTTATAGTTTTGAGATAAATTTTGAAAGATGAGATATCAACTTCCTAAATTTATTCTCCTTTTCCATATAAAATACAGGAGTTTACTAATTTCTACAGAAGAGAAAATGGCTGCAATCTGGATGGTAAATGCATTAAATCTGCAAACCAATTTGTTTCGTCACTTACTTTCTGTGTAAGGATGTTTTGTTTGTATGGATGTCTGTAGGTGCCTAGTGTCCACAGAGGCCAGAAGAGGGCAACAGATCCCCTGAAACCAGAGTTAGTGATGGTAGTGAGCCACCAGGTGGGAGCTGGCAAGTGAACAAGAACCTTAAGCCTCTGATGAGCAGCCAATTCCCTTAGGCACCGAACCATCTCTCCAGTCCTGCTGACCAATTTCTAGAGCATTGCCATCTCATTAAAATTTTCATTCACGAACATGGGACTCTCTTTCTACAAGCTCATTTTTACATTTATTCGTTTGTTTGTGTGGGTATACACCTGTCATGGTAAGGGTGGAGGCCAGAGACTTGTTTCTCTTCTTCCACCATGTGGACTTCCGGCAACTGATACAGGTTGTCAGGCTCATCACCAAGCATCCTTGCCAGCTGAACCATCCTCACCCCCACCCTCCATTAAAATAGACATTTTGAGTGATGTTTTGTGTTTTTAATGTTCAACTTACACCTGATTTGTTAAATTTACTGCTAGGTACTTTCTTCTATTCCATGCTATTGTAGATGGAGCTATTTGCTTAATTTCATTTTCAGAGTGCCCATTGTTAGGGTATACATGATCTAGTGCATGGTCTGGTGTTCTACTTTACTGAACCTACTCGTTAGCGCTAACAGTTTTCTGGAAAACCCTTTAGGATTTTCTATGTATAATATCTCATGTCAGTTGTGAATAAAGGTAATCTGCATTTATTATTTATTTTTTAATTGCCCTTGGCTAGACTGTTGCATGAAAGCTGTGAAAGGGACATCTTTGTCTTGATCTTTGCAGTCTTTCATCTATGTGATGTTTTATCCTGTCATCCTGGCTGTTAGATGTGAGTCTTTCATACCTGTTCCTCATGGGGATGGCGACATTCCCTCGGATTCTCACTGTGACAAGTGTTTTTTTTTTTTTTTTTTTTTAATCATGAAAGGATGTTAGATTTTATCAAATGCCTTCCTGCATACACAGATATAATCATGGGTTTCTGTCATTCTTTCTACTAATGTGTGTCATGCTGGTTTTCATCTTAAGAGAGCCTCACTTCTGGCTCTCACTTAATCCCACTCATTATGGTATACAATTCTCTACATGCTGTTACTAGGGTTTTGTGGCAGGTTTTTGAGTTTGTAGCCATAACACATATTGGCATGGTTTATTGTGATGTCTTTCGTTTTGGTACTGAGGCAATGTTGTCCTCACAGGATAAGTTGGGAAGTATTCTGGTCTCCTTTGAGCATGATTTCCACATTTTATTCATATCTTGACCCATTTCTTACTAGGTTGGTTGCATTCATTTGTGAATATTTATCTGTTGTTTTTAAATACATCCTGGAATTACCCATTTCTACAGAGTTGTTGTTTCTGACATGCCTCTCCTCACCCAGAACATCTTTTATTCAAGTTTTGGTGTCATACTGCCTACCAAACGCATAGACCTGGCTACTCCGCTAAGAAGAAGGCACATGTAAGCATTTTTTAAGTTTCCAATGATGTCTCTATTATTACCTTTCTTAATTTCATTCTCCCCCATTATTGCCAAAAGACCATCCATAGTTGTCGGGCTTAGAGTATTGCTAGATACTGCTTAACTTTTAACATGTACTCAGCTGTTTACACTGCACTCAATGTACACTGTGAAACACTCAGGCAATGTAATAATGGCTTATATACACATACACTTAGAAGTCTATTATAAAAATTGCGTAAAGATTGGCAGGGTAGATAACTATTATTGGCAGTCTCATAACTGAGAAATCAGTAGAATGAGATGCTTGGAATTGCTAAGTGCTTGGCCAATGAGTCTATTAGCTCTAGCCCACATCTCTTTTCCTACATCACATCTTTCCTATGGAAAGGATGCAAAATCTTCTCTATAGTAAGATGAAAACAATAAGTACCATGTTTACCAATGATTAATGTTTTATGCCCTGTTAATTTTTTAACTTGACCTTTTCATGCTAAGATAACCAGTAAGAGTGGAGTAAAATACTAGTTACTTATACGTATTTTTCAGTTTAATGCCACTGACTCAATAAAACAGTTATTTCCTGTGAGTCCACCACAGGAAAGCAGGTGTCTATATCAAGCATCATCAGAGAGTTTGTAATCCAATGAGGTGCGACATTTGGTCATTTGTCTACGTTAAATATGTGAAATATGACTCAGATTTCTGTTGATATATGGCAGTCAGGCAGCGTGTACATTTCTTTTTTTTCTTTTTCCATTTTTTAAATTTTATTTTATAATTTAATTTAATTTTACATATCAGCCATGGATTCCCTTGTTCTCCCCCCCTCCCGCTCTCCTGCCTTTCCTCCAGCCCACCCCCTCATTCCCATCTCCTCCATGGCAAAGACTCCCCTGAGGATTGAGTTCAACCTGGTAGATTCAGTCCAGGCAGGTCCAGTCCCCTCCTCCCAGGCTGAGCCAAGTGTCCCTGCATAAGCCCCAGGTTTCAAACAGCCAGCTCATGCACTGAGGACAGGTCCCGGTCCCACTGCCTGGATGCCTCCCAAACAGATCAAGCTAATCAACTGTCTCACTTATCCAGAGGGCCTGATCCAGTTGGGGGCTCCTCAGCTATTGGTTCATAGTTCATGTGTTTCCATTTATTTGGCTATTTGTACCTGTGCTTTTTCCAGTCTTGGTCTCAACAATTCTCGATCATACAAACCCCCCTCTTTCTCGCCAATTGAACTCCTGGAGCTCTACCTGGGGCATGTCCATGGATCTCTGCATCCAGTTCCCTCAGTCATTGGATGGGATTTCTAGCATGACAATTGGGTGTTTGGCCATCCTATCACCAGAGTAGGTCAGTTCGGGCTTTCTCTTGACCATTGCCAGTAGTCTATTGTGGAGGTATCTTTGTGGATTTCTGTGGACCTCTCTAGCACTTTGCTTCTTCCTATTCTCATGTGGTCTTCATTTACCATGGTCTCTTATTCCTTGTTCTCCCCCTCTGTTCTTGATCCAGCTGGGATCTCCCGCTCACCTAAGCTCTCTTTCCCTCGATCCTTGCCCATCATTATCCCAACTCACGTCCAGGTTGTTCATGTAGATCTCATTCATTTCTCTGTCATTGGGTGATCCCTGTGTCTTTCTTGGGGTCCTATTTTCTAGGTTGACTCCCTGGAGTTGTGAGCAGCAGTCTAGTCATCTTTGTTTTACATCAAGTATCCTCCTATGAGTAAGTACATGCCATGTTTGTCTTTCTGAGTCTGGGTTACCTCACTCAGGATGATTTTTTCTAGATCCATCTATTACCTAGCATGTACATTTCTAAGAGGTTTATTTTCTTAGGCCTATCTCTGTAGCATTAATTCTGATGTTAAAACCATCACCTTCTTCAACTGGCATCTCCCAGACAATCATACAGCAGACATGTGAGTGGTTAGTGGCCTCTTTTTCCCCATGAGGTGGAGAACCTCTTGTGGCCTCCTCCTCTCTGCCTTAGGGCTCCCTCTATTTATGAAATCGTTTTTGGCTCCTCTGTGCTTCTGATGGTCCAACCCAGCCTCTGGCTCTCTTCAGTTTCTTGAGTGCCTTGCTTTTCATCACTTCTCTGGTTTCTCCCTCATCCCATGCCAAGTATAAGCAAGAGGAAAACAACAAACTCCTGCCCTTGGCACAGACAGCAGCTTTCCCTACCCATAGCCTTGGAAGAAAGGTCTCATTCAAGGGACGCATAGCTCCTGCTCACAGTCCACTTTTAGGCATGTCAAAGACACACTTTCCACATCAAGAGTTTTCCTGTGGAAGAATCTGGTGCCAGCTGTGAAGATAATGCCAGCTTCTCCGATTTATTGTGTATGCAAATCATAATTACATAAGCCATAAAAATGATATGTGATGAAGAGAGGTGCAATCAAGCGCAATGGGTGTCGAGGGAAGGAGGGTCTAGTTCTGTATGGGAAGAGCAGGGCAAGCTTAATGGAGGACACCAAAGAATGAGTCTTGACTCTTGGTGAGAGGCTGTGTCTGTGGGAAACAGTGGGCAGAAAAGAAGAGAGAACTGATACTTATGAAGGAAAAATAACTTATATAGTTAACCTTGACCAAAACTGTCTCCTATGCAGGGTTCATATGGGATGAATGGTTGGGGAGGACCCAGTATATCTAGGACGACCAAGCCCAGCTCAAATGGACTCTGAATGGTTCCTTAATGAGCTCTCATTTTCCAGGCTCTGACAAAATGTCATGATTTTGTTTTTATCTTTACTTGATGAGGTTTGGGAGGGAACTTCTGGCTTGTAAAAGCAGGATTTGCTGGTGAAGGAGTGGTTTAAGTTAAGGCTTCCATCAGTGAGAGAGCCATCTACTGTTACCATGGAAGGAAAGGACTGAAGTCATGTCCTTAAATCTGAACCAGAGGGGACAGTTTCCTAGGCACTCCATAAGCCGGCTGTCAGTTGTTGGTGATTGACTGGATAATGGGGAATGAAAAGTGACTCAGGTAGGTTATCTTGGGTGACCAGGATAAAAGTAACGTCATTAACCTGAGCCACAGGGAGTCAGACACCACAGGAGAAGCTAATGAGAAAAATTACCCTGTATGTAAACAGTAGATTTATGTCTCCAAGACAATAGGGCAGCACTTTCTTTTCATCTGCCAGACAAGTAATAATTTAAGAGAGTCATATAAACTAGGTAATAAAGAAGTATTTTCAGGGATAGCTTGAATGGGTTTTATCAAAGAAAGCTCATAAAATAAACCTAATGGTAATGGAATTTCATTAAACACTATCCAATGTATAATTCTAAAGGCCAGGTACTTTGTAAAGAAAATTAGAGTAAAAATGCATAGTTTTTGTTTATTTAGTCAATTAACGTTCATTAAATTCTTTTGGGGATATTGCTGAGTTTATGGTTGGCAGTTTACATACTTGATGAACTAGGTGATTGCTTTTCTGATTGGTTTTAATTATAGAAGTTTGTTTTTCAGCACCTCAGAGAGATGCGCTTATGTGTAGGGAAGGACATGGGGATGAAAGAAAGGCTCTGAAAGCCGATCATGGCCTGAGGCAGGTGGCTGAGTGTTCTCTATGCCACTCCACTTGAACTAGTGGACAGTCAGGATCATGGAAGCTAAGAACTACAAAACCAGGAATCCTGCTGACATGTTCTCAGTCATGTCTTAAAAGACTGTTAGCCCTTCTATGCTTTGGTTTCTTTTCCTGTAGAACAACAATACCTAGGCTTTGCAATGGTTTAGGTGGGTATGTGGGAAATGACTGATGTTCCTGTACCATTTCGTGCTAATTATGTAACTCACTTAAACAAGGTCGGTGAGAACTGGAGCCAATCAAGCAACAAGCCCAAGCATGCAGATATGAAGAGGTGGGTGCTGTCTTTCCAATATTTGTTTGCCCAAGCACCTAGACCAGTGGCTCACGGTTATCTGCTGACATCTTAGGAGATGCATCCATGTTGATGTCGCAGCCCCTCTCCTGACCTCTGTAGGCTGGTTAGTCCCCAGCTCAGTATTCAGGTAACTTGTCTTCTGTACTTCATCTTCTTCCCTGAGTGACCTACTGTACTCCCATACAGTAGGCGCCATGGTCCGTCTTTTCAAAACCACACTAGTGAATTTCAAGACCTCTCTCTCTCTCACATGAATGATGCAGTGTTTGAGCTGCCATTTATGTGTCAAGGAGGCAATTCTAATAGAAAATGTCCAGGGCAGATGTGGTGGCACATGTCTATAGTCCCAGCACACAGGAGACTGAGGCAGGTAAATCTTAACTTTGAAGTCAGCTTGGGTTAACTATCAAGACCCATCTAAAACAAAACAGAAGTCCAATTCTGCTTCTTTGGTTTTCTCCACTCAGAAAATAACTCTTGTTTTCCCGGCAGTCTGAAACAAAACCAGGAATCCTCTGTGATTGGTATTCTTTTCTACCACTTCCAGTCTGTCAAGAGTGGCTATCTGTTCAACTCTCAAAATGTATCTCAAGTATGAGTACTTCTGATACACTCACTGTTTGTCTAGCTTCCTTCTACATTAACTAGAACCCAAGTTTCCACATGATGCTGGTCTCTGAGGCTTTTTTGGTGTGTTACTGTAAGATGTACATAGCATAAAATTAAATGTATAACCACTCTTAAGGGTACAGTCCAGTGATACTGAGGATATTTATGTTGCTGCCCAGCCATCACCAGTGTGTCTGTCTAAGACATTCTATCCTCTCCCATAGACAACCCTCTGGTGTATTATCCTTTGCCTTTACCTCTGGGGATTTCTACTGCCCTCCCCATCTCAACCCCCTCCTTTATCTCTTTGCCTTCCTCTTTCCTCTCTCCTTCAATCCTTCTCCCCATCTCAACCCCCTCCTTTATCTCTTTGCCTTCCCCTTTCCTCTCTCCTTCAATCCTTCTTCCCATCTCTTTTCTCTTTTTGACAGTCTCCCTTGTAGCCAGGCTGGCCCCAGTCTCTCAGGTGCTAGCCACTATGCCCACCACTCTACTGTACTTTCTGTCTCTAGGAATTTACCTACTCCAGGCCCTTCATTCATAGAATTGAATGTGACGTAGAATTATGCAGTATTTGTCATTTTGTTTATCGACCCATATAGTAGCACAAATCAGAATTTCACTTCTTTTCAAAGTCAAATAATGCCCCTGTTGCATTTCAGTTTTACTTACACATCACATTTTACCCACCTGTTCACCCACTGATGGGCATGTGGATTGCATCCACTATTTAACTACTGTGAAAAACTGTCATTATCCCTGAGTCCCTGATTCTAAATCTGTTGGGTAGCTACCCAACTTGCTGTATAAGGTGGCAACTGTCTAGCTTTGGGAGGAATCACCAGAATTTCCCACAGAAGCTGCAGAGTTTTACATTCCTGTAAGCAAACCACAAGGTGTTCACTGCTTCAATATCCCATTTAATGTCTGTTATTGACCATTTTAAAAGGTCATTCTGATAGCTATGATATAGTTCCCTATGGAGCCCTCAAGGAAACAAGCAATGTCTATCAAAACAGTAGTGCTTTCCAACTCTACTTAGAAAGATCTCAGGCTTTCCTATAATCTGAAAGACCGGAAGGAACCCAAGACGCCGTCATGAGTCCTTCTGTTCCCTCTGCCCAGCGCCTTCACTCCTATTCTGGTGTCTCACATCATCACATGGCTTCTGTGTCACTGAACTTCACCGTCCTTCTGACCAAACATCACTTCTTCAAGGGGAACATCCTCAGGTCCCAAGCTGAAGACGTTATCCAGACACCTTTTCATCATCATTGCTCTAGTTTTCCTCCTATCCTGTATCACTTCCAAGATGGTACAGGCATTTACTTATTGATCATCAGTCTCTCTCCGTAGCACCATAGGGGGGAGGGGGCTTATATTCACTCATTGCAATGCTATTATTAAGAAAGCATGGTTTATATGGTTACAAATGCTTAATCATAGGGTCCTGTCTTACAAAAAACTTCATTATCTTTGTAATTTTCCACAATAGATGCCTAAAGTTTCATTGATGGCCAAATATAAAGTAACTCATTGTCTTCCTTTGGGAGAAGGTAGAGTTTGCTATCATTCTTGACTGGTTAAGCAGAGCTCTGCTGATAGGCTGACTAATAACAACAGTATCATGAAGGCTTCACTTGAACCCAGGAATGTGGTAGAAACTTAAGGCTTATTACAGCTACTTTTCACAAAATTCTGTAGGGTATTTGCTTTTTTTTTTTGTATTTGTATTTTTTTTTTTTTTTGGTGGTTGAAAAAGTCAGTTTCAGGACTCTTACTGCTTCTGTGGTGTGAGGCTCAGGAGCTCTGGATGGGGCGGGTCATTTCTGCTCTACCACCAAAGGCTTCTGGGTTTTCAGAATAGCAGTGGCCCTGCAGATGGCTGTCGTGCACCGATCAGAGCACTACTTGTTCTTTCTGGTGTGTTTGCCTTTTTAAGAGAAAAGAAAATCCAAGAACCCAGAAGAGCAAACTGGCCAAGATCACACAGCAAACAGTGAGATGTCCATTCTAATGGGGCACTGTCTGCAACCAAAGGTTTTTATTCAACTGCTCATGCCACTCTACAGAGAAGTCATACTATTCCATAGAGAAGTCATACTGAGTAATTTAGAGGCCACCAACAATAACTACCCCATAACCTCAACCTTAACAATTATATTCTTTAATTAGTAGTATGACAAGGCACATTCCCCCATGTGTCATTAAAAAGACATTAGTGAACATGAGGTATAAAAAGAGCTGGCATTACCATGGTTTGTTCAAGGTCATCAGAGAAATGCAGAAGGAGGAACTACCTTTGGAAGTTTAAGGGGGACAGAAAGTCACCTGGAGGAGGTGAGAAGAGTGAGTCTGACTACAGAGGAGAAGTTACATAAAGGGGAGGGGTTAGAGAAAGAGGTGTCATCCTGGACTATATGAGCCACCGGGGCAATGGTCTAAGGATCAATGGGGCTGAAAGGCACTTGATCACTACAGTAGAGCAGGACACTTGAAATTGACAGCATCGCTGGAGGAACGGATGAGCAGCATCATTAGCTGATGTAGTGACTACATGGCATGTGATGCCAAGCCCTGCATTATCTGCTTTATAAGAACCATCCCTTTAAATTGCAGAATAGCTCTCTGAGATATGAACTGTCCTCTACTGTTTATTTTTGTGGTATTGGGTGGAGACCGAGTGCTTTGCATGCTAGGAAAGAGCTCAACCACTGTTTATCCCCAGGCCTCTTTTTGCTTTTTATTTTGAGACAGATTCTCACTAAATTGCCCAGGCTGAACTCTTTCTGTAGCCCAAGTGTACCATGAATGTGACATCTTCCTGCCTAAGCTGAGATTGAAGGCCTGTTCTAACAGGTCCAGCTAAAACTGAGGGAGATGGAGAGATGCACAGTGACAGATACCTTGGCTGACTGGGTAAAGATTTTGACTGCTGTGACAAATACTTGTTTTTGTTCTGAACATACTTTTTTTTTCAATTGACTTGGAGTGTCACTGTATCTTTTTGTCCTTGTTAGTTGAGACAGGATCTTTTTGTCATTGTTAGTTGAGACAGGATCACTCTATGTAGACCTGGCTGTTTTAGAACTTACTATGTAGCCCAGGCTAGTCTCAGACTCACAAAATCTACCTGCTTTTGCCTCCTGAGTGTTGTATTACTGTATCTTAATGAGAGTTGGCATCTCCTAGCTCAAGAAGGCATCCAACATTACATTCTCTAATCTCATGTACATGACAATGAGTCTACAGGCCATTAAACACTGCTCATAAGATTGCTACTGTTACATTTCTATTGACCTAAATGCCCATGGTGTATCTCCTCACTCTTCCACTGAAGGACTTACCTTCCAGCCATTAAAACTCCTACACTTTAACTCAAAGGGAAAATTATGAAGGTTGAGAGCTGTTCCGTAGACCAGTGACATTAATTAAGGAGCCTGGAGCGTCTATAAATTACCCTCTCCCAACTCAGAGCTAATTATCAACATAATAAATACTTGATCCTTACAGATGCTACCATGAACTACAACACTTATGAGTATCAGACCCTGAGATGATCCATGTCCTAAGAATCTCACTGATTTAAAATACTCCCACCATTTTTCAAGTTTATATAGTATCAGACACATATGCTAAAGGTCATATTTTTATGCAGAAACTTTTTATGTGAATAGTTAACTTTCTGGGCTTATGCAAAAGGGAATGTACAAATTTTATAATGCATACAGCTCTCAGATATTATCGCAGGCACTGGCTGTCAGGTAGGTTGCTGTCAGGAAGGCTTTTGGAGTATATTGTAGTTAAGTGTCTAAACATGTTTAACATCATTAATGTAAGGTCAGGTCTATTCACAGAACAGGTAAGAGGGGAAAATGAAGTATAAATGCTTATTGTGAAATAGTGACTAATACAACATTATTGCCAGTGGAAAATTACATACTAATAAATACACTCCAATGTATATCAGAAACTTCCCAGATTTCATCTTTTTTCTTTTAGTTTAGAGCTACAAATAAAACATTTCCTTGTTTGATTTGCAGTTCTCTTCATTGTATACTAACAATTTATCAATGCTCGAATTAAAAAGAAAGGCTATGTGTTTGAGGCCGTGACAATCCTTCCCTTTGTTTTCTGACCAACACAATGTATTTTTTTCTTCTGTCTTCTCTCCAGGGTACCTGGGGGAAAATTTTGTGGTGCTTCAAAAGCTGTGTGCTCATAAATCTACCAAGTCACAGGGTGATCAATGTAGTCCATGTGTTATTGGCAACGTGAGGAATCCTACTAAGTTTCTATGCTTGCATTTCTCTGGCCATTCCTCCTTCCTCTCAATCACATACTGAAGGGCATTTCATCCAGAGC
>CABHPH010149554.1:0-31020 GCA_902168325.1 Peromyscus nudipes
TTTTTTTTTTTTGGTTTTTCGAGACAGGGTTTCTCTGTGTAGCTTTGGTGCCTGTCCTGGATCTCACTCTGAAGACCAGGCTGGCCTCGAACTCCCAGAGATCCGCCTGCCTCTGCCTCTCAAGTGCTGGGATTGAAGGCGTGTGCCACCACTGCCCGGCGAAAGAAATTTTTTTATTTTTTAATTATGAGCATGTCTGTGAGTGGGTACTGGCACATGAGTGTCAGATCCCCTGGAGCTGGACTTACAGGCATTGTGAGCCACCTAATATGGGTGTTGGCATGTGAACTCTGGTCCTCTGCAAGAGTAGTCAGTGGTCTTAACCACTGAGCTGGTCCTCTATCCCCTGGAATTGTCTTATTTTAGGTTTGAATTTCTAAAGAATTTATTATTGTGTATACTAGCAACCAGTAATCCATAGCACAGGTGTGGAGAGTAGAGGACGACTTCATATTCATAAAATTGGTTCTCTCTACCTTTACGTGGGTTCCAGGTACTGAAAAGATATATAATGGTAATTAGTTGAACTTTAGTTATGATATACTAGCCTAGTCTTCATGTAGAACCTGCACCTGCTCCATGCTTGTGAGCCTTCTTGCCTCTCCTGCACTGGTGCATAGAGATACAACCAGTTTTCATGTGTGGATCTTCTATGCTTCTACTTTCCCAAACTTGCTCATTAGCTCTAATAGCATGTGGTTAGAATCCTTGGAATATTCTATGTATAAGATCATACCCTATGCCAGGCAGTGGTGGCGCACACCTTTAATCCCGGCACTCAGGAGGCAGAGGCAAGTGGATCTCTGAGTCTGAGGCCAGCCTGGTCTACAGAGTGAGTTCCAGGACAGCCAGTGCTACACAGCGAAACCCTTTCTGGAAAAAAAATAATCAGAAGAATAGTTTTTTTTTTCCCACTCCTTTTTCTTTAACGTGAGCATGTGCATCCGTGTGCCACAGCATATGTGTGGATTCTTCCATCTATTTCAAAAGATTATTTTTAATTATGTGTATTTGTGTGGGCACAGGGAGAGTATGTACACACAGATGCAGGTACCCCTAGAGGCCAGAAGAGGGCATCAGCTCACCTGGAACTTGTGAGCCCCTTGACTTGGGTGCTAGAAACAAACCTCAGATGCTCTGGAAGAGCAGCAAGTGATCTTAACCATGAGCTATTTTCGCAGCCCCTCCATGTATTTTATTTTTATTTATTGAGGGGAGTGTGCATGGGTGCCACAGTACTCATGTGGAGGTCAGGACTGTACCAACCTTCTCAAATGTAGTCGGACTTTATTTTGTGGGACCGGCAGCTCCCCAATAATGACACGGAGACTTCTTATTAATTATGAACGCTTGGCCATTAGTCTAGGCTCGGCTCTCTAGCTCTTATAACTCAAATTAACCTGCTTTATTAATCTACATTCTGCCACATTGCTCGGTTACCCCTACTCTGTACCGTATGTCTGACCTCTTCAGTGTCTCCCCAGCGTCTCCCCGGAAATTGCGCCTATTCTCTCCTGCCTAGCTATTGGCTGTTCAGCTCTTTATTACACCAATCACAGCAACACATCTTCACACAGAGTACAGCTATTCTGCAACAGTGGGCATCTTGTGGGAGCTGGCTCTCTTCTTCTCCCATGTGGGTCCCAGGGATTGAACTCCGGTCCTAAAGTCTGGCTCCAAATGCCCTCACACTACTGCACTACCTCATCTTACTGGTCCTCCTCCTACCTCGGCAATGGGTCTCTCTTGCTGTCTCTGCCCTGTTGAACGCTCCAGGCGAGCTGGCACAGGAGCTTCAGGTCAACACTCCCATCTGTGCCTCCCAGTCCAAGAAGACTAGGATTACAAACTGGAGCCACCACAGATTTTTATCTGGGAACAGGACTTGAGTTGTCAGCCTGCAAGGCAGGTGCCTTTACCAGCTAAGCCATTTTGTTGATCCTTAGTTCTTTTGGCAAATATTGTTATTACCATTAGCTTATAAAGTAGGCTTCTCTGTGGGATATTCATACATGCTGGGCTCATCAGACCCACAATATCCCATAAACAGCCTCCACGTGCTCCAAGGTCAAGAACAAGCATGACCAGAATACCTCTGTGGGGGACACTAGTCTCCTTCATTTTTTTTTTTTTTTAATTTTTAAAATGACTTGTGCTTGTCTGTCTGCGTGTGGGCCTGTGCATGAAATTAGTGCAGATGCCCTCAGAGCCAGAGGCGTCTGATCCTGGGCATTGGAGTCACAGGTGATTGTGAGCCAACTGATGTAGGTGGGAATTGAACTCAGGTCCTCTGGAAAAGCAGAACCTGTCCTTAACTGCTGAGCAGTCTCTCCAGCCACTTTCTCCTTTTCTTCCTGATTACAAGGACTTTCCACAGCAGGTGTTCTGCTTCATTAGGGCTGTCCTAACATTACCACTGCCTCGGGAAGTAGTATTTTCTCCCAGTTTTGGAAGCCAGAACTCTTGATCTAGGGGTTGGCAAGCCAACCCTTTTATTGAAGCATTTTTTTTTTTTTTTTTTTTGGTTTTTTTCGAGACAGGGTTTCTCTGTAGCTTTGCGCCTTTCCTGGAACTCACTTGGTAGCCCAGGCTGGCCTTGAACTCACAGAGATCCGCCTGGCTCTGCCCCCACCCCCAGTACTGGGATTAAAGGCGTGCACCACCACCGCCTGGCTTATTGAAGCTTTTAAGGAGAACCTCTGCCTCCTTCAAGTTCTGGTTGCTCCAAGATGTTCTTGGCTTGTGGACATGCCACTCTGATCACAACTCTAGCCTTCTTCTCTCTTCTTGTAGGAACACTTGCCATTGAATTTGGGGCCCATCCTAACCCAGGAGGATGCCATATTCAGATCTTTAGTTATAGCTGTGAAGTTCTGTTTCTTCAGATAAGGTCACAGTGGCAGAGACCGGAGACTCATCACGTGCTAAGGCCCTGGGTTCCTTCTATAGCACCAAACAAGAAACTGTGACTCCTAGCAGTGGTAGCATGCACCTTTAATCCCAGCACTCAGGAGGCAGAAACAGGCAGATCTCTATGGGATCCAACCAGGTCTACATGATGAGCTCTAGGCCAGTTATATAGTATGTACTTAACTAGTGTGACCCTGTCTTAAAGGAGAGTACAGAAACATGTATGTATATATACACACACACACACACACACACAAAAAATGTATGCTTATATATAATTAATGATTTTTATATATGCATATATATAATTAAACGGTGACTATGTGAAATTCACTCCAGTCTTATTATTTAGGCACTTGTGAATGTATGAGTGTCTCTCTTTATAGACAAGCCAGGCTTGATGTCTTTGTCCCTCAGTCTCCAGTGCCAGGATACAGGTATGCGCCAAGACACCTGGCCCCAGTAGACACCTTTTCACAAGTGGGTGTAGAATGGTCTAGAATGTCTCCCTATGAGTGTAATGGGCGTGTCAGTGAGACTTCTGGGGTTGGATAGAGAAGGCTAGTGGAGACAGTAGAGTGTAGTGAGAGAGGAAGTGGACATCAGGAGAGAAGTCTCTGGATCTGTTGGAACCCTCTCAAGGGCTCAGGTGGCTCTTCTGGGCTCGCTATGCCATCCTGCTGTTCTCTGGCAAGAGGGAAAGAGGTTTGTCCTTCCTTTTTAAGTTAGGTAGAGTTACTATGTAGTCCTAGCTGACCTGGAACTCACTATACAGACCAGGCTGGCTCTCAGCCCAGCTTGGTGTATGGCACTAAACTCAAACATTTGCTTCATTCATTCATTCATTCATTCATTCATTCATTCATTCATTTATTTATATTTATTTTTTTGGAGCTTAGGATACAACCCAGGGCCTTGCACTTGCTAGGCAAGCACTCTACCACTGAGCTAAATCCCCAACCCTGCTTCACATTTATTTATTGTGTAGATGTGTAGAGATCACAGGACAACTTCCAGGAGTCAATTTCCAAAAGTGAACTCAGATCCTTGGGTTTGGTGTATATATATATACAGGCACCCAATGAGCCCTTCCTGCCCTTACAGGATGGAGTTCATTCTTTCTTCAAGCATGGAGGCTAGAGAAACAGAATGGCTTTTACAGAGCTCCTCCTTCTGCGGCTGCTGAGACTCTGGGGAACACCTTACCTCTTCCAGCACCTAGGGCTGCATCCATACCACAACGAAATGGCATGCTCTTCCCTGGGGAAGACCATTTCCCACTCGGTGTTCCTTAGCTGCTTGCAGTTCTTCATATAGGTTGAGGCTCATGAGCTTCCCCCTACAAGATGGATTTCTAAGGATTCTCTGGACTCACTGCATCCAAACCAGACATATTTTTTTTCCCTCAATTAACACTTCAGTCTTGAAGCTAGAGAGATGGCTCAGTGACCCAACGTACCTTCTGCTCTTCCAGAGGACCTGGGTTTAGTTCCCAGCACCCAGTTCATAAAGCTTTCAATCTGTAGTTCCAGCTCCAGGGGCCTGGATGCCCTCTCTGACCTCAGTGGGCACTGCACTTGTATGCACGTAGGCACCCACATATATACATAATTAAAGAGTAAAGCAAACAGCCCAGAAAGGCCTTCCTATCACTTGGAACCATTTCCAGCATAAGTCAACCTTCTGAACAGTCCATGGTGCCAACCTAGCATAGGGAATAGGAAAGAGGACTCATGGGAGGAAGAAATGACTAAAAGTGGCACCTGTCAGAGGTAGGGCCTACTTCAAGGTCTCTAGATCACTGGGCACGGCACATCCCCAAAGGTGACTGCAGACTGACCTCTCCCTCTCCTTTTTCCTTAAACTTATTTTTAATTAAGTATATGGTGTGTGTCTGGGTGTACACCACACACAGTACAGGTACTCAGAGTCTAGAGGCATTGGATATCCTCAATCTGGAGTTAAAGGCAGTTGTGAGGAACTAGATGTGGGTGCTGGGAACCCAACTTGGGTCCTCTGGAGGAGCAGCCAGTACTCCTAGCCGGAGTATATCTCCACCCCTAGCAGTAATTTGTGACTCCAGGTTCACATTGGGATTTCCTGACTTCCTACAACTAATTATCTTACTGTGGGTCCTCTGGTGACTTATGACTTACATCAATTTTTGTGAAATATAATCTTATCTGGAACGAAAGGTGACCAGGGATCGGATAGAGCATTTCTTTTTTTTTTTTTTTTTAAAGATATATTTATTTATTATGTATACAGTTTTCTGTCTGCATGTATGCCTGCAGGCCAGAAGAGGGCAACAGATCTCATTACAGATGGTTGTGAGCCACCATGCGGGTGCTGGGAATTGAACTCAGGATTTTTGGAAGAGTAGCCAGTGCTCTTAACCTCTGAGCCATCTCTCCAGCCCCCGGATAGAGCATTTCTGTGTCACATCCGTCTACCCTCCAAAGGTCCCCCAGAAGCTACTGCAGAAAAGTGGAATGTCAGTATGGTCGGGGGAACAAGAGTTTGGTGGCAGAAGCCTGAAGAGAAGCCACTGTGTGTTCTCACCTGCCTGTCTACCCTGAGGAGGGGCTGGAGGACGACTCCATGAGAAAAATAAGCTGGAAAAAGTGCTTGCATGCAAGGCTGAGGGCCAGTATTTGAATCCCCAGGATCTACCAAAAAAAAAAAAATGCTGTGTAGGTGACAACTCACCTGTAACCCTAGCACATGGGAGGCAGAGGGGATCTCAGGGCCGGCTGGGTTCAGTGAGGAACCCTGCCTCCATACATAGGTGGAGAGTAAAGGAGAAAAACACCCATTGTTAACTTGACTCCCATAACACCATCTCCCATGTGTCCAAACGGGAATGTACACACACACTGCCAACAAAAAAATTAATTCAACATTCAAGACTTAACTGAAGACTCACCTCGTCATCTTACCTTGGTGTGCTATTTAACACTACTTTCTAACTTAGTGGCCTTTCTGGGGGCAGCAGGGTGGACTCTCACTTCTCCTAACCCAGAGAGCACTCACCACCCAGAGTGGGCAGCTTTCAGAGAATTGGACTCTAAAAATAAGTATTTTGCACATTTCTTTTAGCTCCTCTCTCCATAAAGGCCTCTACAGATGGCTTCTTTACATCATGCTCTCAAATGACTAGCTGATAAATATTCATACTTATGGAAATTGTATTGTACATATTCCAACCTTCAGCAGAGTAACATTTGTTTTATTTTGTCTCTCAGGGGTGGTGCCCTTTGTTCAGGCTTGTCCTCCATGAATGCACACCCACAAGTGCTTGCACATATACACACACCCTACAAGCACACGTTCTTGCTTCTTCATGGCTAATTTTCCAGGGCAGTCGTTCACGAGCAAGGGTCATCTTGTCCATCAGAGGACATCTGGCAATGTCTATAGATATTCTGGGCTTTTACAACTGGGGCTAAAGAAGTGTGTCACTTCTGGGATATGGCCAGGGCAGGCCAGGCATGCTGGTGAACATTCCACAATCCCCAGGTTGGCCACCATCACCCAAGAAGGACCAGTCAGTAACAGTACCCAGGTCAGGGCAGCCAGAGTGAAGCTGAAAGTGGATGTGGGGAACACAAAAAAAATGCTAAAAGGAGCAAGATCAAAGTAAACAAGCTGGAGAAAACACAAAAATGAATGACTGGCCTAGTTATCTTAATAGAAGTTCAACTAACTACCATTATATAGTTGTTTGGTGGTATTAGGGGTCGAACCCAGGGCTTCAAATATGCTAAGCAAGCACTTGGCCACTGAGTGAGATACTCAGCATTTTTTTTTTTTAAAGACAGGGCTTTTTATGTAGTCTGGGCTAGCTCTGAATTCGCTGGGCAGCCCAGGCTAAATTCCAACTGGAGGTCCCCCTTCTTTGGCCTCCCAAATGCTGGAAACCACACGTATACAATTGCTACTTTTTTTCTTCACAAAGAAGCTCAAGGTCAATTTTATTAGCATTCGAAGGAACCCCCCCAGTAGGCAAGCTGTCAATCTCTGCAGCTGCTTGGAAGGGCACAGCGATGGGGAGGCAGTACAGAGAAAGCCATGCCATTTAGCCAAATGGTGGGGAGGGGAGCTTTTGCAAATCAGTGAAGCTCAAAGTACTGAGGAAACATGCTTATAAAAGAGAGTGAGGGGAACAGTTTGCTTTCCTGAAGCAAAGCAGAGCAAGCAGCTCTTTGAGCGACTGGGTTGGGAGGCGAGATTCCTGGGACAATTATTCCTCCTACCTTTCTTGGCATGAATTAAGGCATCAGATTTATTGCCTACATTAAAAAAATGTCTTATTGTATGATGGATGTGCAATACCATGTCACATGTGAACGGAGTAGGCTCTCCCTTTACATAGGTTCAGGAATTGAACTCAGGTTGTCAAGGCTGCTTGGCAGTCACTTTGATCCATGAACCATGTCACCGGCCTATTTTAATTTTTCTTAAAATTTTTTTCTAAGATTTATTTTACGCTGGGCAGTGGTGGCTCACAACTTTAATCCCAGCACTCGGGAGGCAGAGGCAGGCGGATCTTTGTGAGTTTGAGGCCAGCCTGGTCTACAGAGCGAGATCCAAAACTACACAGGGAAACCCTGTCTCGAAAAACCAAAAGAAAAGAAAAGAAAAGAAAAGAGAAAAAAGAAAAGGAGGGGAGGGAAGGAAGGAGGGAGGGAGAGAGGGAGAGAGAGAGAGAGAAAGAAGAAAGAGTGCTTCTTGCTCTTCCAGAGGACTGGCACCAACTTTACACAGATCACAACTGCCTTTAACTCCAGCCCCTTGGGATCTGACACCCTTTTCTGGCCTATGGGCACTTATACACACATGTGCACACAGTCTCTGTCTCTGTCTCTCTCATACACATACACACAGTCTTTTTTTTTTCTTTTTTAAAGATTTATCTTTATGTGCATTGGTTTTTGCTTGCATGTATGTCCATGTGAGGGTGTCAGATCCCCTGGAACTGGAGTTACTGACAGTTCCAAGCTGCCATGTGGGTACTGGAAACTGAACCCGAGTCCTCTGAAGAACAGCCAGTGCTCTTAACCCGTGAGCCATCTCTCTAGGCCCCCTTGGCTCCAAGTTTCCTCTCCCTTCCCCCCTTGTCAGTCCTGGCAGCCGGGCATTTGACTGAAGTAGGCACCGAACCTTGTAGGTCTCTCACCCTGTGTCTGCCTCCTCTGTAAGCACGAGGGTAACATACAGACACACACACACATACAGAGCACAAGTGTCCCACTGGCCATGTGTAACCAGACACACATTCCCTGGGCCAATGCACACTCGTGTGTGCTGTCCCCAGTCCCTTCTGTCCTCTGCACTAGCTTCCCACCCAGCTCTCTCATGGTAGCTCACTGGTGAGTCAGCCCTTTCAAGTTCAAGGCCCCTTGGTGTGTATTCCTGAGAGGTTTCCTAATTCCTACCAGGTCTTACTTGCAAATTGCCCTTCCTGGGAGAATAACTACCCAGGAACAATCCCAAACTGTGAACAGCCACAGAGCCCCAAAACTAGAATACCTCAACTGTTTATTAAACATTTTCTCTGTTAAACAATGTTATGTTTCTAATTAGATATTAAGGGCACCAATGCCATAAAAATTAGATACTGAAGAGACTTTCATTTCATCTCTTATGAATGGAGAAAGTTCACCTGAAATCTACAGTTTTGACCAAGTAAACAATATAGGAAGCACTGAGCCACTGGCTATCACCAGCTCCACATTCATGGCGTTTCACTGTTCATACTCCTTGTTTAGACACGAAACGAAGGGCTCTGCTCCAGGGTGTGTTCTAACGATGGAGGGAAGAAGCCCCACCCTCCTGTGGCTGCTGTCTGCCTTGTGCCTTTGCAGCCAATGTCAAGACACAGCCCAGGTCTACAGAATCAACCAATGCTGGCACACAGACAGGCAAGTCGACTAATTTTTTTAACATCTATTTTGCTATTTTTGTGTGTCTGTGTTTGGACTACCACATGTGCAGAGGTCAAAGGACAACCTTGGAGAAACCCACACCTACCTTATAGTGCCTTCCATGATATAGTAGCCTCTAAGGCAATGGTGGCCTAGGGCCTTCCTTGCACACGCAAGGCAAGTATTCTACCAGGCTATGCCCACCCAGACCTCTAGAACCCTTTTCAAAGTACCAACATAGAAACTTCAACCCTTGCCAAGAGAATCTGAGGTGAGTGAGGCTAATGACCCAGGGCAGCAGGTACTCCCAAACCATACCACACCAGAATGAAAAGCATATTTAATTGTTTCATTTTATTTAAGAATTTTACAAAAACAGAAAACAAAATTCAAACAAAATGAAAAAACAAACCACAACCAAAACCTAAATACAGAGTACTTTCAGTGTGGAGACTGAGTGTTTCTGGTTGAGGGTCAACGAACGCCACTCAGCGAAGCCAACACACTTGTATTACATGAGACTGAATTGAAAGTTACAGATCAACAGGACGGCAGCACTCAGTCTGGACACTCGGGAGCAGGTTCCCAGGAGAGGCTGAAGGCAGCAATGTGGCATCGTGGGAACAGCTTGTAGCCTTCGTTCAGATGGACGCTCTGTGCAGAGCAGCAATACAGAGAGAACTGAGGGAAACAGAAGCCGCCCAAGAGTTCGTACCCGACTGTTTCAGGTCTTTGGACTCCTTCAGATGTTCTCGGACGCCCCGAGTCAGATGAGGAAGACCAGCGCCTACATATAAAATACCCTTTGCGCAAGGAGGTAGAACCTGGCACAAGTTTATTGCAGAGACACAGTACACCTCTCCCGCCCTCATGGTTGATGATGAAAGTGGTCACTGAAAAGCAGTGACAGGAGTTTGCAAATTCAGTACTAACTATGAACAAGGTGAGCTGTTTTAGTGGTGAGGCGGCACTGTGCTATGTCAAAAATAAATAAAAACGCTCTCTCAGTCACATGAAGCAGAGCCAGAGGAGCAGCTCGATCGAGTTCCTTCACCCTCTTCAGCGCCACAGCCACTGCCATGGTAGCCAGGTCCTCCGGCTCTATCTGCACAGGCTCACAAGGCCACATGACCTCTCCTCAAGAGACTTGCATGCCGTCTCTCAGCCTCAAGGTGGCGGCCTGAAGTGCCAGACAACAAAAGCAGCCAGCCATCTCCTCTCTCCGCACTAACTAGTGTACCTCACAGTGAACTGCTGGCTACAGAACTCCTGGCCTAACCGTGCCCTGCTCTATCCCTGCAGATGGTGGGCTGCTGCCGGGGGACACAAGTCAACCATGTCTCAGGCACCAAAGGAAGGGAGACGGGGTGAGGAAGGAATTCCTGCTGGAGTAATATGTGACAGACAAACCTTCATCATGACAACTAAGTTCCAAAGACTCAGCAAATGCAGGCAGTTTTCAAAGTTGTCATCAAGTCTACCTTTCCTGAGAACTGCAAACGACATTTTTTGAGGGTGCAAAGGCCTGTAAATAAAACTCCACTCCTGTGCCCTAGGTGAGGGTCGGCACCATCTCCAAGGCCCCACTGGGCCTTCAGCATCAACACCAATCCTCCAGAGCTCGGCATCTCTGCTTACATCCTGTCCTGCCAGGACAGGAGTGAGACGCTAACACTGACCCTGCCTTGGGTGCTGAAGGTTGTGGTAGCCTCTACTGCAGGACTGCTGGAGAACGGATGACAACTGGTCTCTACGCTCATCTCCTGCCTGCTAGATTTTTACCTGGTATATAAAAATCAGATTACTGGTGCTTGTCATAAAGTAATCTGCTCATCACCTGTGGGGGTCATAGAAATCCAACTTCTTACACACAGGAAGTCTGCATCCAGGCCACGAGCCACTGAACTATCTACCTGCAAGGTCTTCCCGTCAGGCAGGCGACAGGGGCTGAGGGATCGGAGCAGGCCTCAAAAAGACAAGAGTTAGTCAGGCTTCTAAGGAGCTGCAGCTAGCTGCAGCCGCACTGAAGATGTTCAAGGAGCTTCAGGGAGGTCGAGAGAAGCATGTCCTTTGCTTTGCTTTCTTTCATTTCTTAACTATGAAAGCATCAGGCTCACTACAGCTTCCAGAGAACAACCAGTCACATGGGGACGGGATCAGGAGCGGCACTCAGGCTCATCCCAAGACAGCACAGCCAGGGGTGCGGGCAATGTGGGCAACAGGATTCCTACAGCCAGGAGGCAAAGATAAACTCTAAACACAACAACTACTGACTCAGCTAAGAAGCTTTCTATAGTTTCCATGTTAAAAAAACAACAACAAAGCACTAAGATACCCCATACGGGAGTCCAGAAAAGAATAAATAGGAGGGAAAGGAAAAGGGCACAGGAACAAGTGAATGGGGCCCGAGTTACAAAATTTACACTTGAAATGTACAAGAACTCACACTTCTCTATACACTCCTATGTACATCTCTAAGTACAGCATAAAACAGTGGGTGGGCACTCGGAAACCTGCCGCCTAGTTCAAGTTGCAGCTCCATATTTCTTTCACTTACAGGAGGGACCCATTTGCTTGAGACAGCTAGCCTTGTGAGAGATTTTCTTGCAAATGTTTTCCACCCAATTAGCTGCAACCATGACATGGAATGCTTGGTTCATTTCAGTACAGCATGCCAAAGCACCTATGTGGTGTGTGTGTGTGTGTGTGTGTGTGTGTGTGTGTGTGTTTGTTGTTCACCAGAGTCCATACACATAGGAAGGACATTTAACAAACACACCATCATAGCAGTTTCTTTTGCCATGGTATGCCTCAACTAACTACACATTCACTGTGTGGCTCCTGGCCCAAGAGCAGCTTTTCTGGAACACCATTCCTAGGAAGTGCCAGAGCCCATAAAGGTCCCTCTGTGCCAGGGTCCTTGGATAAGGTCTCACAGGATGAGAATGTCTCCACCTGCTTTCAAAAGGGAGCCACAGAGGCCCCTGTGCTAATATGGGAAGTTGAGGACAGGACGAGAACCAAACATGGTGTGCCCTCATTCCTTCTCTGGTCTCTCAGAAGTTGTTCTAATAACATGGCATAGAGATCAGCAAATAATTGTCCCAGAGGCTACAGCCAAAACCATGGCTCTAAAATGTTTTAATTCCTCTGGAGTTTGGAAATCTAGAACTTTTCTCTCCATAGACAGAGCAAATTACAAGGTTTATTGTTGCAACTCCAAAAGGTTTCTTAAGTGCTGAGTAAGAATAAATACACGCATGTACACACCTACAGCTACTGCAGTGCTTTGGATACAAGTTCTTGCTAATCTGCACAGGAAAAAGCAAACACTGAATGAAAGCAGATCTGCAATTTAGTAGCAAAAAGAGGAAACTGCTTAGCCTGCCTAGTTTTCTGATAACCTGTGTCTACATAATAAACACTTCGAATACTTCTCTGACTGCACCACTGACAGCTCTCTGCCCTGACCACAAAGAGGGCGAGCCTGTGGCACAGAGGTTGCTAGGAGGGAAACATGACCTCCCTAGCAAGCGTACCTGAGCAGCATAGAACCTGGGCGTGGTTTTCAGCACAATCGGGACTGTAAACTCTGAAAACACTGATGGACCAACAACAGAACCTGCTGCTCAGAGCTGTATTGCTTAAGTGGGAGAAAAGGCATCCCAGAGGCCAGTGAGTTACACTGGGTGGAGTTAAGTGAGGCCCCCGGTTGCAGACGTGGCATTCAGATCCTCTGGGAGACTGGACCTACTCTATGTGACAGCAGCTGAGACTGGATTTTGACACAAGAAACCCTTGAATGCTGGAGCTTTCCTGGTGAGTGACAGACTTAATGATTTTTGTAGAGGCATAGTGCAGACAGCACATGCTCCCCTCCAGAGGGGTTGGACACCAATTCCAGGTGTTACACACACCACAGTGGGCAAAGGTGACTCGCCTTCTGCTCTCCCACACCACCTGCCTTTTCAAGTCTGCTTTGAAAGGGCCGTCAGATGCCTAGTATTTGTGGGTCTTTTCTTACTAAATAACTAAATGAACAGAACACAAACAGACCCTTACCAAGACTTGGCGCTCCAAGAGCACCTATCACAGCCTCATCTCTGGGTGAGGGGTTCACTAACCACATGCTAGACAAGTCCTGGAGGTGCTGCTTTGAAAGCACCAGAAAGGCCAGGACCCACCGAACAGACATCTGCACATGCGAGGGGGCTGGCATCAACAGCCTGGAACACAGCATCTTTCCCATCCTCTGCAATTGGGTCTCAAGGAGAAACAGTTAAGTTACGAAGCCCTTCCTTAGGCTTTTGCCTTAACATGCCCAAAGAAGCTGAATGGTCCACCAGTTCAAAAACAAAAGCTCAGAGGTTCTGTGAGGGGACACAATTCTCCTCGCAGTGGCCAGCTGGATCTAGGCCACAAAGGGATACTGCTTGATGCTCATGAGATCACTGCCTGAGATATATGGAATGAGGATCAAAGTTGCATCCACTGGGCAAAATGTGCCCAAGAACAGAAACCATTCTCCATTTGTTCCTTGAGGCACTAAGAATAAATAAATCTCAAACAATTTTACGGTAAACTTAACCGAAGAAACTCGAGAGAACGAGAGCCCCAAGTGCTCCATCAGGTTTCTGTGACTACACACACCTCACCCAGTTCTTTGAGACGTTTACAAAGTTACAAAGAGAACAGTTCAACTTGAGACACATTCAAAAGTACCATCACTACCCCGTCCTTAAGATCACCTCAGACTTCAGGGAGGGGCTTCAGTCAGACTCTAAGGCTACCTGGAAGGCTAAGGCCACGCCGAGTTCTAGAGAGCCCTGCTACCTGCGCCTGGAGTCCCCAGAGAGGGCCTGAACAAGAGTCCACTTCATTAGTACATAACTTTTTATTCAACACCCACAAGACTGGTGTCTTGCAGCGTTTAACCAGATCCATACAATCTCAGTTCCCATAGTGCAACCTGTGCAAGGAAAAAAGGGTGGAGAAGATGGGGGAGGGGAGGCGGGAGGAGAACAAAGACCAATTGTCCCCTCACTGGTTTTATAAACATCTATTATAGGCGAAACAAAACTCACCCATGTTATAGGTAAGTGTCTATTCACATTTGTACATTACCATTTTGAACAGCTGGAGATAATCTCTACAATGTCTTACAGCACATTAAACAATATTCAAGTTACTGGGTAACAACAACAACAACAACATACAGCAGAAGCCAAGTGTTTTCTCACTGTCTAGTTTACAACTCAAGTACGGTTTCCGGTTTGAATGACCAAGCAGATTTAGATAATGAAGTAAAAAAGATTGTGTGCAAGATGGAAGCCAATCATACTTCTTCCTAAAACTATGTTTAAGTTAAGGAAAACGTAACTTATGAAAAGGCTCATAGCCATTTTTGCAGCACAAATTAGGAATACTATTAACACATAAAAATAAACTTTTAAAGAGCTTTATCACAAAAAAGGTATGTACTTACTACTTTGACAAGAAACCTGGGACAGGGAGGAGCGGGCAGGGCTGAGGGTTAGAAGCAACACCCAGGTATCAACACTAGAAATGCAATATCCAATGCTGTACTGTACATCTCCAATGCTGCTCTCCAAACGTGACTTCTGTGGTAATCTTGATTACACATGCTTTCAAAGACATGCACTGTCAACAAAAGCTACAAAAGAACCTGAATGCATGGCACGCAACCCTTCACTTCATGCTGTAGGAAACATTGTTTAAGTTGGAAAAAAAACAAATCGATATATTCTGTTTTGAGAGACTTGGAACACATGCATCCGGGGAACCCCCACAGCAATGACAAGGATGAACTGTGTTAACCCTGAGCACTGTAGAAAGGAAAAGTAAAGCCAGTTTGGGAAGGTCCAAGCATTTTCAACCAACTGTGGTCTTGTAGCGTTTTACAAACTCACAGACAGACACATCCGCTCGCGCACACACATCCGCTCTGCTCACCCAAAGTAAAAGCGCACAGGCAGCCCCAAGGAAGCCAGAGGAAAGACATGCGGCCCTCCCTCTGCTTGCTATCAGCTGCCTATTCCAGGTTTGTCCGTAACCCCCCAAATTAACTAGAGAGCACAACTGAAAAAAAAAAAATAGAATTCTTTGGAAACTGTCCCTGATTTTTATGCAAGTGGTATGCTCTCACAGCATTCAACACCGTGTGGAAGCTGATGCTCTTTACAAGTTGCTCAAGTTGGTGATGCTCTGCGGGTGATGCTGCTGCCACAGCTGTTTTTGTTGGACTGCGAGCTGCTGAGACTGGTCTGAAGTTGACAGGAGATTTACAAGAGGAGACACGCAATTTGCCGGAATGATCAAACCTGTAATCAGCAAGGAGAGTCTATGAGGTAGAGTCCAGCAGGAAGCACTGCAAAGTGCACGCGCACAGAGGACTGCAACCAGCCTGCCCAGAAACCAGACAGGGGCCAGCACTGGACTCAAGCTGTTCCCAGGAGGCTCCTAGATGTGTGTGTGTGTGTGTGTGAATGTGCGCACACACACACACAAGCATGTACCCAGTGTAAACACCATCTACTGATGCAGACACTGAAGTGTGCAGGACAGCATCTAACACTGCATAGCTCATAAACCTTGCAGACACCATGCCTTCTACCACTCAATAAGGCACAAAACGGCTCTAAGACAGAGGGTGGAAATGCTCATCTTAGTCATCAGGAAAGACAGAGATGGACACAGCAGAGTACAAGGGCAAGTGGAGGCACAGGGCCTAGGCTAAGGGGATTCCCTGTAGGGAATCTGAACTCAATGTAGTAGCTAAGTGTGCTTTTTCTTTAAAACAAACAAATAAAAAACCAGCAGCTAGAAACCCATATGCAATTTTATATTTATATGCAATTTTACAACCGAAACTACCTGAGCAGAAGTTTACTAACTGGCGAGCAGTCTTCCCACTACACAGAGAGGTTGTCAGAAAGGAACAGGGTAGCACCTAGCCCACTTGTAGGACGGACATCTATAACTGACCACAGTGCTCCAACCTAGCCTGCTGTCCTAGCTTCTGCAGAACTCAAAGCTCTCCTCAGTGCCATGGCCTGAAGCTGCACAGCCTCGGCCTGGCTGAATGTAGCCCTGGAGAGGAGAGCAGAGAGCAGTAGAGGGTAACGGGCGAGAGAAGGGGAGAGCAGTGCCAGAGACAACTCCTGCAGATCACAATGTCTACTACAAGGCAGGTACAACCGGCTACGGCGGTGGCTGTGACCCCAACACTTGTGGGAGCAGCAGCAGGAATTCAGTAGTGAGTCTGAAGCCGAAAACCACATCTTCTTTTTTGTTCTGTTTTGTTTTGGTTTTTGAGACAGGGCTTTTCTGTGTAGTTTTGGTGCCTGTTCTAGATAACACTTGTTAGCCCAGGCTGGCCTTGAACTCACAGAGATCCGCCTGGCTCTGCCTCCCGAGTGCTGGGATTAAAGGCGTGCGCCACCACCACCTGGCCAAAAACCAGGTTTAACTGCTCTCAAATCGTAGAATGGACAGCACGTTCTGATATTCTTTGCTCACTACTAGAACTGATAAGATGTTAGATGTAGGGCTGGAGAGATGGCTCAGAGGTTAAGAGCACTGACTGCTCTTCCAGAGGTCCTGAGTTCAATTCCCAGCAACCACATGGTGGCTCACAACCATCTGCAGTGAGATCTGGTGCCCTCTTCTGGCCTGCAGTCATATGTGCAGACAGAGCACTGTATACATAATAAATAAATAAATATTAAAAAAAAAAAAGATGTTAGATGTAAATAATAATAACAATACAATAAAAGGGTAGGGTTTGATTTTCTCCCCACAACCAAAGCAGAAAAGCAACTCACCTACAATCCGTTGTCCATCTTCTGTCCTTAGCCGTACTATCTGCATCTTCACATTGGTGCCACTGACAGAGGCCAGAACGCCCTCCACTTTTGTCCAGACGCTCAGCACTGAGCCACATAATACATAGTATGTGCGGCAGCGGAGACCTATCTCACATACCAATCCTAAACTTGCTTTTTTGCAATTGCCACGCCTAGGAAACATGAAGGAGAAACAGGTATAGAAAATGCACACACACGAGCAATCTGCAAAGCCTAGTCACATTTTAAGTGGAAATGGGTGTATGACTTTTTCCTAGGGCACTCCTTGAGCTCACTAGGTCATCCTCTGCAAACCTAAGGTGTCACAATTACCGTGAAAGAGGACGGCCTTCCTGCACACTTGGTCACTACCTATCGACACACCCGTGCCACCGTGGCAGTGACTGCTGTCAGTGAAGCCCTAGTGCCCCTTCTTCACGGGTGACTAGTGGGAAAGGCCCAACAACTGGACACAGCAGCAGACAGCCCTGAGGACTGAGAAAATGAGGGCCCGGCACAGTCAAACGTTTCCCAGTTCACTGACAGGTCTATCTAAAGTCCCAGAGTGAAGTAAATTCAGTACGAGGAAAGTACAACGCGTGAGGAAAGTGGCTCTTCCAACACAGGCACTGACACCCGGACTCTCGATAAAGATGGACAGAGAGAGCCTACTTAACACCAATGTCACACAAGTATGTGCGCACACCGAGTATGGAGTTAATGTTTTGAGAGTTGATTTTCACTTTTGTGCGTATCGGTGTTCTGCCTGCACATGTCAGTGAGCCATGATGCTGCAGTGTCTGAGGAGGTCAGAGGGCAGCACGTGATCCATTAGAGCCAGTCTAAGTTACAGGCAGTTGATCCTTTGACATTGGTGCTAGGAACTCAACTTGGGTTTCCTACAAGAGCAGAAGGCACTCTTAAGCCACTGAACCTTCTCTCCAGCCCCCAACCTCCGTTTTGTTTGTTTGAGACAGGGTTTCTCTGTGTAGTCCTGGCAGTCTTGGCACTCCCGCTGTAGCCCAGGCTGGCCTTGAACTCAAATATAGGCGCTGACTACCATGCCAAGTCTCTAAATATAATTCTGATGAGGTGAACTGTGCCTATCAATAGGCAACTTGTTTCCTTGCTCACAATCACATACTCATAAAAAATAAAAATGAGGCATTGCAGCTCATGTCTACAGTTCCTAAACTTGGGAGGCCAAGGTAAGAGAATCAATCACAAGTGAGACTCAGTACTGCTCCACACAAAACAATAGGAAAAAGCTGTCTTTAAATCTTGATTACACTTAGAAAATTAAGTGAAGCACGAAGGAAGCACTAACCAATATGCATGAGTACAGGTGTCTGCAGAGGAATTGTATTGATCCAGCCAGTGCACCAGGGCGTCGTCAGAGACTACCTGCAAAGACAAAGCAAACCCCATTACAACAACTGAACACCTGACCTGGTCACTAATTCCAGAGGCAGTCAAAAACAACAAAATCATCTTCATCAGAAACCCTAGCTCCCACTAGCAACAGAATGTAAATAAATACCACTGATAAATGAGGCTCTCCTGGGATGAGCTTTGCAGAGAACTAGTTGAATATAGAGTTACTTTCAGAAAGTTATGGCAATACCTATAGAAAGTAAATAAGTAATGTTGGAAAAAACAGATACTGACTATTTTCTGGAAATCAAAAGATGGTATGAAGGACCTCAACGTACTAAAACACTGCACTGTGTCCTGGGCATGGAGAGTCACAGGTTCATCTTGTCTCAATGGGCAGTAACATCAAAACTGCAACAGCCGTGCATAAGAAACTTGCTACTTTGGTAAAATCACCATCCTTGCACCCAGAAATTAGAGCCGACACAGTTCCCTACCATGAAGCAAGGATTCACACAGTTCCATGTGTAAGTGAGAAAATACCTTCTTATATTTCTTTTTCAGATCAGCATATATTTCTAACTTGAGCTGTTTCCCAGTGTTTGGTCGGTAAATTAAAAACAGTTTCTTCTTAGGGTTTACTTCTTTAACTAAGATTGCAGTTTTTTTGTTGTTTCTTATCTATTAAAAGAAGAATTAAAAAATACATAAGAATTTGATCCTACACAATTAAAAATATTTTATCATAACATCACAGCAACAAATTCAGTAATTCAAAAGATAATACCAATAAGGGCGATCAGGGCTTAAGCCTTTAATCCCAGCACTTGGGAGGCAGAGGAAGGGGGATCTCTGTGACTTTGAGGCCAGCCTGGGCTACAGAGTGAGCTCCAGGGCAGCCCGGACTGTTAAAACAGGGAAACCCTGACTAAACAAAACAAAACAAAACATACAAACAAAAGACAACACCAGCTAAATGTGTAAGTATGTAACCATAAGCCCACATTTGAGGTTTAACATGGGAGGAGCCGACTTATCTAACTCTGGCTAAAGACTTATAAATTGAAGGCCAAAACAAGTCTTCATGTTTTTTAAAATTCTTTTTTTAAAATATATTTTAATGATTTATTTAACCTTATTTCATGTGCCTTGGTGTGAAGGTATCAGATTCCCTGGAACTGGAGTCAGAGAGTAGTAAGCTGCCATGTGGGTGCTGGGACTTGAACCCAGGTCTACTGGAAGAACAGCCAGCGCTCTTAACCACTGAGCCATCTCTCTAGTCTGTCCCCCAACCCCCAAGATGAATTTCTAGTTTCTAGTTTTCTAAAAGATTTGTTCATTAACCAACCGCCCACTGCTCCCACAATCCAGAAACACCACTGCTTAAAATTAGGATGTACGGGGCTGCAAAGATGGCTCACTGGTGAAGAGCCCTGGAGAGGACCTGGGTTTGGTTCCCAGCACCAAATGGTGGCTCACAACTGTCTGTAACTCTAGTTCCAGGGAGGTCTGATGCCCTTCCTGGCCTCTGTGGGCACCAGACACAAACTCCATACACAGATGCTCACGTAAGCAAAACAATCTATACATATAAAATAAAATTAAGCCTGACATGGCATCCGCATCCACATCCATACACAATATTAAATAAATAAATAAAAAGGTTAATGGCTAAGGTGAGCCAGGCATGATTGTGTACTCCAGAGGCAGACACAAGGTGATCTCTGAATTCAAGGCTACTCTAATTGTCAAGGGTTTTCTAGAACAAGCCAGGTGAACATAGTGAGATCTGTCTCAAACAGAAAAGTAAAACTGAAGCCACAAAAATAAGTAAGAAACCAAGAAGAAGCATGATATTTCCTGATAAGACTTTGAAGAAAATTCAATTCTTACTTGCAATGATAAGTAAAAGCCATCATCTGGTCCTGTCAGCTCTGCCCAAATCTTGGTTGCTTCTTCCCAGGACATTCCCCTCTCCACGCTAATCTGCGGAAGATACAGAGAGATTTAAATACAGCTCATGTATGGACACCAGTGAGCAACATGCACTTTCTAGACTTACTGTGTATAGCTCTACATGGCCAGAGGTTGAGTAGCCTGGAGTCAGAAACTTCTTCACATCACTCTTCCTCACCTTCTCATCTCCAGAACCCAGATCTTCAGAAAGAAACAGGACGTATAAATGGGGAGACACTCTGGACCAGGAGCACAGAGAGGACAGAAGTGTCCCACTCACCTAGGATTCCCATGTCATATCTTCCATTCTTCTTGGCATTTTGAACAACCGCAGTGAGTGTGTCTGCGAAATACTGAAACAATGCATTCTGCTGATGCACCTCCATGCCCAGGATTCTGTTTAGGAACTTTCCTATATTGTTATAGTCTACGATGACAAGATGATATGAAAGATTCCATGAATTCCCATGATAAATTAAAAAAGTATCCTTCAGCTAGGCAAAGCTCACTAGTCTCACTTCCGGGTCTAGCCCTCCCCCAGCTTTTGAAGTGCCCTTACTGTGGGGCTGTCATACTGAAACTCGCACGTTTCCACCTTTGGCCACCAGCAATTGCAACACAAGCTCACACGACAGTCACACTAACGTTTTGTACCTTCCACTGCTCCATGAATAGACTTTAGCATGTAAGGATACTGGTTCACCAACATCAAATCTTTTTTTTTTTTTAAAGATTTATTTATTTATTATGTACACAGCATGTATGACCAGAAGAGGGCACCAGATCTCATTACAGATGGTTGTGAGCCACCATGTGGGTGCTGGGAATTGAACTCAGGACCTCTGGAAGAGCAGTCGGTGCTCTTAACCTCTGAGCCGTCTCTCCAGCCCCCAAATCTTTTACTAGATTTTGTTATTTACTTTTTTTTTCTTCCCCAAGAAAGGGTTTCTCTGTATAACAGTTCTGGAACTCACTCTGTAGACAAGGTAGGCTTTGAACTCACTGAGATCCACCTGCCTCTGCCTCTCCAATCCTGGGATTAAAGGCGTGCGCTACCACCACCCAGCTTAGATTTATTTTAATGTATATTTATTTTCAAAGTAGGGGTGTGTTTTGACTGCTTGGTGTCTATACACCACTTGCCTGCCTGTAGCCTGAGAAAGCCAGGAGAGGGCACAGGACCCCGTAGACTAGAGCTGTTGAGTTTCCCTGTGGATGCTGGAAACAAACCTGGAAGTGCCCGTACACACTAAGCTATCACTCTAGCCCCAATTTGTTGTTTGCTTGTTTATTTATTTATTTATTTATTTATTTATTTATTTATTTATTTATTTATTCATTCATTGATTCATTCATTCATTCATTCGGTAATATATTGTATATCAAATAAAGCTTGCCTGAGGATCAGAGGACAGAGCCAGCCACTAGATTAAACATAGAGGCCAGGCAGTGATGGCACACACCTTTAATCCTAGCACCCAGGAGGCAGAGATCCATCTGGATCTTTGTGAGTTCAAAGCCACCCTGGACTACATGAGATGAATCAGTCTAGGAGAGAAACAGAGCCAGAGAGTGGTGGCACACACCTTTAATCCCAGCACTTGAGATCTCATGCCTTTGCTATCAGTATTTGGGAAGCACACATGCCCTTAATCCCAGCACTAGGAAGGAAGTGAAATGGCTGGGTGGGGAAAGGTATATAAGGCTGAGGACTCAGAGGCATTCAGTCAGAGGGTTCCTAGAGTCGGTGAGAAGTGGCTGTGCTTCACTCCTTTGTCTCTCTGGTCATTCAGCATTTACCTCAATATCTGGGGCTCCAGGTTTTTATTAAGACCATATAGATTTCGAGCAACATATTTATTTAGGTTTTTCGGGAAAGGGTTTCTCTGTGTTGCTTTGGCTGTCCTGGAATTAGCTCTGTAGATCAGGCTGGCCTCCTGCCTCTGCCTCCTGAGTGCTGGGGTTAAAGGTGTGTGCCACCATCTCCTCCATCTTTGTTTTTAATTATATGGAATGTGTGAGGGTATGTGTACATGAGTGCAGGAAACTGACCTCAGATAAGACTCTGCAAGCTCTTAACTGCTGAGTATCTCTGGTTCCAAATCTTTTTTGAGACGCAGTCTCCAACTTGTTTCAACTTTCCCAATGCTGGGTTTGATTACAGGCTTACACCACAAAACTCAGCTTCACAACATTAGATTTTAACTCTAAGTTTAACTGCTAAATTGTGACTCTCAACCCTGACTACACGACTGGAATGCCCCGGAGCTTTGGAAAACTACTCATGCCTGAACTCTGCTCCTGGATTCAGTTACTTTTTAAAAAACTTACTTTATTTTTATTTACGTGTATTTGTCTGTGTTGGGATATGTCTGTCAGAGCCCAGGTTTCCTCAAAGGTCAAAGAGGTTACAGGTGACTGTGAGCTAACCAATTTAAGTAATAGTTCTGGGAACCCAACTCTGGTCCTTTGCCTGAACAACAAGTTCCCTTAACTGCTGTGCAAATCTGTCTAGCCCATGGATCAGTATTTCTTTAAATCTTTTTTTTTTTTTTGGGGGGGGGGGGTTCAAGACAGGGTTTCTCTGTGTAGTTTTGGTGTCTGTCCTGGATCTCACTCTGTAGACCAGTCTGGCCTTGAACTCACAGAGATCCGCCTGGCTCTGCCTCCCGAGTGCTGGGATTAAAGGCGTGCGCCACCACCGCCCATATTTCTTTAAATCTTATCCAGACACGGTAACTTGAATCACTCTGAGCATTGGAGGCTAGGGCCGGAGGACTGATGCAAGGCCAAGCTCGGTTACACAGTGAGTCCTAGCTTAGGCTGCACAGTGACACCGTCATAAAAACAAAACCTGAAAAGACCAAGTTGATCATGTCTGTAGCCAGGGCTACTTATAATATGGGGTTAAGAGGATCTATTAAAGGCCTGGCCCAAGGGCACACTGCTTATCCCAGTTAGAGGAGGCTAAGGTAAGAGGTTCAAGGCCTAGATTCCGTACAAAGTTAAAAGTGAACCTGGCCCATGCAGTGACACTCTACCTCAAAAAATAAAGAGGAACACTCAAGGGCAGAGGCAGGTAATCTCTGAGTTCTAAGACCAACCAACCTGGTCTACATAGCAAGCTCTAGAACAGCCAGGGAGACATAGAAAGACCCCCACCTCACCAAATAAAGAAAGAGAAACACCCCCACCTCAATAAACAAACAAACAAACAAACAAGCAAGCCAACCAAAGATAAGTAAGCAACTAAATAAATAAAATGAATGAGATTTAAAAAAAAAAAAGAGAGAGACAGTTGTTTCAGCATCAGTAGGTTTAGGGCAATTCAAGCTGTGGCCAGAATGACTTAGGATAACCAATAACCACCTGGGGAAGAAAGTCCACGTGAATGGCATATATTTCTGAGCACATGTCTCTGGGAGATCATGAAATCCAGGACAGGATGAACCTGGAGTTTTTTTTTCTTTCCTCTGGGCCCTGCCATCCTTTCCTACCCTTACCTGTCACATTCATATGGATGCTTACTTTTAGTAATGTAAATCCCTATGAACAGAAACAGATGCTAAAAATAAACGAGTAAACAACTAAGTACAAAGAGGGCTTCAGGTAACTAACTCAGTGGACTAACTAGTACAGGCTCTGGGTTCCAGTCCAGAAGCAGCTATAACCCCAGCACTAGGGTGGCTAAGGCAGAGCACTGCCCTGAGTCCCGGCTGGAGTGGGACTGTGTCACAGCAATACAAGATGACAGGGCTGGTCCAAGGACGCCCCACTGATCCAAGTACTTGCATCCAAGACTGGTCAGCTGGATCCCAGAACTAACAAGTAAAAGATGTCCAATGCAGTGGCTATCCGTAATGCAAGCAATTTTACAGTGGGAGGGAGGCAGGCACAGAAGACACCCCCAGAAACTTAGGGGCCAGCTGGCACCGAGTAGTCAGGACAAAAGCAGAAACAGACTTCCCCAAAGTCATCCTCTGGCCTTCACAAGCATGAACACACACACACTTGAGTTGAGGATTCTTCGACAAGTGAGCCGTGGAACTCAAACTTTCACAAGCATGCTCCCACCCAGAGTTGAACTGAGGCTGCTGTAGTGCACAACAGCCTAAGAAGGCCCCATCAATAAACACACGTTCCATACACACAGTGACATTACCTTTATCCAGAGTAAGAATTCCTGACCGATCTTCCACATTAATCAGGCCCACTCCTATCAATCCTTGCCGAACATCTGCAAGAAAAAAAAATTATCAACATTCTTCACAATCCAAATGATTCGGTGAACTGTTGATCAAACAGATTAAGTTCTAGGACTAAGATTTAACCTATGTATCTTGCTCTATTCCAATCACCTGACTTGAACTGCTAATCACCCTAAGTCACCAAATCTCACATGTGTCTGGTTTGTTTGGTTTCTAGTGTTTTTGGTAGTGCTGGAGATTGAACCCTAGGCTGCTACCACTAAAATTTTCCCTAGCCCTTCATTAAAACACCATTATCACCAGATAGGCATGCTGGTGCACACCTTTAATCCCAGCACTGGGGAGGCAGAGGCAGGCCCATCTCTTCTGAGTGCCAGGCCAGCCTGGTCTACAGAGCTAGTTCCAGAACAGCCAGGGCTAATCAAATAAATAAATGAATGAATGAATGAACACATAATAAACAAAAATTTAGCCAGGTGGTAGTGCACGGCTAAAATCCCGAGTACTAGTGAGGCAGAGGTGTGGTGGTATTGTGTTCCCCAAAATATTGTGTATGCTAATAAACTTATCTGGGGTCAGAGAACAGGACAGCCACAATATTAAACATGAGGATAGGCAGTGGTAGCATACGCCTTTAATCCTAGCATTCCAGAGGCAGAAATTCATGTGTTCAAGGATACACCCAAGCATGGTGACCCACGCCTTTAATCCCAGAAAGTCAGCCTTTAATCCCAGGGAGTGGTGGTAGAAAGCAGAAAGGTATATAAGGCGTGAGGACCAGAAACTAGAGGCATTTGCCCTGGAGAGGCATTTGGCCTGGAGAGGCATTTGGCCTGGAGAAACATTTGGCCTGGTTAAGCATTCAGGCTTTTGAGCAGCAGTTCAGCTGAGACCCATTCTGGATGAGGGCTCAGGGCATCCAGTCTGAGGAAACAAGATCAGCTGAGAAGTTGGCCAGGTGAGGTTAGTTGTGGTTTGTTCTGTCTCTCTGACCTTCCAGCATTTCACCCCAATAACTGGCCTCAGGTTTGATTTTATTAAGAAGAACTTTTAAGACTCATGCTACACAGAGGCAAGAGGATCTCTGTGAGTTCCAGGTTATCCTGGTCTATAGAGTGAGTTCCAGGAATGCCAGGGTTACACAGAAATACCCTGTCTTGAAAAAAATCAACCAAACAAAAATACACCTTTATGTTTGGTAACTTCACACAGGACTCAAGAGGTTGAGGCAGGAGAACAGCTTCAAGTTAAAGTCCAGCATGCCTGAGTTCCAGGCCAACTTGGGTTACAGTGTTATCTCAAAAAACCAAACCAGAGCTGTAGAGATGGCTTAGGAGGTAAGGATGCTTGCTGCTGCCATGCCTGATGACCGATTCCTGGGACCCACAATGGTGACGGGGAATGAACTCCCACAAGTTGTCCTTTGATCTCCACACATGCTGGAACATTCACTACACCACTCCCTCAAAATAACTAAAACTCACACATACACACAACAAATTTTATCTTTTCACAAGAGCACCCTGTATATTATAGAGACCCTTTATCTAGGTACCCACAAAAATCACAACAATTTTGTACAAGTAGGATACTAGCTGATTAACGATTACATAAGGACATCCTAAGTCACCTTTAAAGAATTCTCCAGGGTAGTCTGGAGGTGGTGAGACCATAGGAGAATCCAAGTTTACAATGGATTTCATAACAATTTCCAAAGCATTTCTTCCATACTGTAATAAAGAAAAAAAAATGTGTTAGTCAGATTTAACATTTGGGTATTTTTTTTTTTTACCCACTTAAATGCCATGAAAACTCTAATTGTAACAAAATTAAGAACACATACTTTTAGGATTGTCTATTCTGTGCCCTTACAGATAGCAGATAGTCATTCTTGATGCCTTCACAAATACTCTAGTAGTGTTTTCCAACAGGAATAAAGGTATGTACAGATTAAATGATATGTGAAATCTCATCTCACATGAAGCTATACAAGGCAAAGCTAACAGCAAGCAGAGCATTTCTTTTTCAACAGCAATCAAGCTCCCTTTCTGACACTGCACAAACGGCAAACACCTGCAGCATTAGATGGAGGAATGTACCTTGTTGTCAAAGTTGAACCTGCTCAGATCTCTAGACTCCGTTGCTCTTCTGTCACCATGTGTAAGTGCTCCCTGGAAAACACACAACTCCTGGTCAAGTCACCATCAACCCTTCCCAGAAGTCAGCTAACACAAATCACCTGTCACAGACATCCAACGCAACTCAAAAACTTACCAAACTCTCGAGCCTCTTAGCAACAATAGATGCAAATCTCTGCTCTCCAGCCAGTTCCGAAATCAAAAAGACATACTCTGGAGCAGTCACTTGGTTTGACCTATGTGTTCTTCCTGTAACAACAATGTATACAGTTCAAAGATTATGTTCATTAGGTAGAGCAGGCTATTCTGAGATCTAATTCATAGTATTTAACACTGAACAGGTATAGAGACAAGGTCTCACATAGTCCAGAATGACCTCAAACTCATACCTAGTACCTCTGCCTCTACTAATCAAGTGCTGGGATTACAAGCCTATTCATCAAGGCTGGCTAAGTTGGCACTCATCTAACTAAAATACCCTTGAAAACAAAAATTAAAGATAATATAACAACCCTTCTCATTGCTCCCCGAACAGCAACTTAATTTTAACATCAATGTCATCACTACTCAAGGACTAGATCCTATTGTACATCAAAGCGCTGCCACCATTTGGTTAACCAGTGTTACTACATAGCTGTTCTGGATGTTATGTGTGGTGTGGATCACCAGGCCACAGGAAAATGCACAGGGATGCACCTTACATGCAGCTGCTAAGGATAGAAATGAACACGGAAATAGTTGACTATTCTGACAGACCCACAAACTGTGCAAATCTACAATGAAGATACTTTCAAGGAACCCTGTTCTTGGAGGCCAGGGCCCCTGTGCAATCCTACCACTGATCTCAATACTGTCCAAAAACAGGCAAAAAGGAATCCATAATCCACTACACATCATAGTATATAGAGAACACACTTCCAATGTGAAATCTGAGCGTTCCAAGGCTTATGGTGTCCCGTACAGACATGCACGCATGTCTCCAGAAACACCTTTCCTCCCAGAGGGATCCAGTGGAGACACTTACCAAATTGCTGAATCGCCCTATCAGCACTCCAGGGTAACTCCAAAGTCATGTGAACTCGTCGCCTTTGATTTACAGCTCTCCGATCTGCTTGTAATGAAATACCTGAGCTGGCAGCTTCTGAGATAATAGCAATATTCTATATCAAATTGAAAAAGTAAACAAAAATCACCTCCGAGCAAAGACAGGGAAAGTCAGTGCCTAGAGAACTTCCTTTAGTGGACAGTGATGGACACCAGTACGTATTCTACTCCCTTTTCAAAGCAGTCAGATGCTCTGCTGTTTGTCAGCATGGCATGTGGTTGCCCAGAGTTGAGATTAGCTCTCCTAGTCTCCCTTAATACTAAATATGAGCACACAGGCAAGTTGCAGCCAGTAAGACACAGGTGGTAGATATAATGTCCAAGAAACGCTATTTGAAGTAGAAGACAGGGCAGCGTGTCCTGAGTTTTCACGTGCCTGATGCACACAGGAAGGCCTACTGTCACCACCAATTGTAACATAGGGGGAAAATGCTAATGATGGAGCTCACAGGTGGAGAACACCCCCAACAAGCACGAGACCCTCAGCTTGAGTCCCAGAACAGGGAGGGTGTAGGCATGATGATGTACAGCTGTAATCCTAGTGCGGAGGAGGCAGGGGCAGGAGGGAAAAATGAATCCAAAGCCATCCTGGGCTGCAGAGCAAAGTCACACTCAAAAAAACAAGGATAGTAGTGGTCTCGTCTCCTCCAGAGGCTGAAGCAGAGGACCACTTGAAAGTAGAAACTGGAGAAAATGGAGAGCAGTCTAGGTAGAATAGCAAAGTCCTGTCTCAGGGGACAGAGTAGAGGGAGAGGGAAGAAAGAGAGGAGTGGTAGAGAAAGTCAGAGCAATGTATTCATTTCTTCTCCATTAAAAACTTTTTTTGAGACCAAGTTTCCTATGTAGGCAAAGCTAGCCTAAGACCCAGGATCCACCTGCCTCAGCCTCAAAAGTTCTAAAATTACAGGCATATGCTACCACACTCGTAGTCAACACACAAACATGTGTACATTGTCATAGGGTTTCTGTTGCTGTGAAGAGACACCATGACCACGGCAACTCTTAAAAGGAAAACACTTAATTGGGATGGCTCACTTACCGTTTCAGAGGTTCAGTCCACTATCATCATGGTGGGGAGCATGGTGGTGCAGGCAGACATGGTGCTGGAGAGGTAGTTGAGAGCCCTACATCTTACAGGCAACAGGAAGTCAACAGAGACACTGGACAGTTCCTGAGCACAGGAAACCTCAAAGCCTGCCCCCACAGTGACACACTTCCTCTAACACGGCCATATCCACTCCAACAAAGCCACACCTCCTAATAGTGCCATTCTCTATAAGCTTGTGGGGATCAATTACATTCAAACTACCACATTCCACTCCCTGGCCTCCATAAACTTTCAACAATATCATAACACAAAATGCCTTTAGTCCAACTTCAAAAGTCCCCATAGTCTATCACAGTCTCAACAATGTCTAAAAGTCAAAAGTTCAAAGACTCTTCTGAGATTCACACAATCTCTTATAAAATCAAAATCAAAAACAGATTACATACTTCCAATACATAATCGCACAGGGTTAACGTTCCAAAATGTAGAAGGGAGCATACTGGACTATTAGGATATTGTTACAAGCTTATGAGAGCCAGGGAGTGGAGTGTGGTAGTTTGAATGTAATTGGCCCCTATAAGCTCATAGGGAGTGGCACTATTGGGGGGTCTCGCCTTGTTGAAAGAAGTGTGTTGCTGTGGGATGGTCTTTGTGTATGTTGTGAATATGTGTTGCTACTACTGGTTAATGAAGAAGCTGTTTTGGCCTATGGCAAAAGAGATACAGAGAGAAGAAGCTGCAAGCTGCCTGGGGAGCAAGATGTAACAGAACACAGGTAAAGCCACAAGACAAATAGTGATATATAAATTAATAAAAAATGGGTTAATTTAAGATGTAATAGCTAGCTACTAGCAATAAGCCTGGGCCATAGAACAAACAGCTTATAATTAATATTAAGCCTCAGTGATTACTTTATAAAAGTGGCTGCTGTCCAGGTGGGACCTGGTGTGTCACTGTGGGGGCAGGCTTTGAGGTCTCTTTTGTTTAAGCTTCACTCAGCGTCACAGCCACTTCCTGTTGCCTACCAGATGTAGGAATCTCAGCTACCTTGCTGTGGAATAATCCCTTTCTCCACTGTGAAGATTGGTAACTGTGATTGGTTTAATAAACAAGCTGACTGGCCAATAGCTGAACAGAGTAATGTTAGACAGGAGAGCTAAACTAAGAATGCCAGGGAGGAGAAGGGCAGAGTCAGGAGTCCCTAGCAGATGCACGGAGAAGCAAGATGGGCATGCCATACTGGGAAAAGGTACCAAGCCACGTGGCAAAGCATAGATAAGAAATGAGTTAATTCAAATACAACTTATCATTAATACAAGCCTCAGTGTGTGTGTGGGAGCTGCTGGCAGGCAGGATGGAAACTTCTGCCAACTCTCCCTCTCCAGCCCTTGTCTGCTGTGCTCCCACCATGGTAACAGACTAAACCTCTCAACGATAAGCTGCCACCTCAATAAATGTTTCCTTTATAGGAGTTGCTGTGGGGCTGGAGAGATGGCTCAGGTTAAGGGCACTGACTGTTCTTCCAGAGGTCCTGAGTTCAATTCCCAGCAACCACATGGTGGCTCACAACCATCTAGAATGAGATCTGGTGCCCTCTTCAGGTATGCAGGCATACATGCACTTATATGTAATAAATCTTGAAAAAAAAAAAGAAAAAAGAAAAAAAGGAAAAGAAAGAAGTAATATCTTGTTTAAACTCTAAGTATGTAAAGCAACTTCTTCAGAGTTTCATAACCTTAATCCTGAATTCAATCCCCAGGGCTCAAATGATTCCCATCAGTTATCCTCTGACTTCCACACCAATGACATAGCATGCCTGCCCACAAACATACATCCACACAATAAATGAATAAATGTAATAACTTTTTACAAATATGATTTAACAACTGAGATTGAATAGGAATGGTCCCCATAAACTGCTATGTTTGAATGTCTGGTCACAGGGAGTGGTATTACTAGGTACTATTAGGAATTGTGGTCTTGTTGGAATAGGTGTGGCCTTGTTGGAGTAAGCCATGCATTGGACACAGGCTTTGAAGCATCAGAAGCTCAAGCCAGGCCTAGTGGTCATTCTCTTCCTGCTGCCTGCTGATCTGGATGTACAACTCTTAGCTCCTCCAGCACCATGTCTGCCTGCACACTGCCATGCTTCCTGCTATGATGATAATAGGCAAAACCTCTGAACTGTAAGCTAGGTCCAATGAAATGTTTTCCTTTATAAGAGTTGTCGAGGTCATTGTGTCTCTTCACAGCAACAGAAACCCTAACAAAGACAACAACTGGTTGATTTTGACAAATTCCTTCTATACATGGGCCTATATTCAAGAGATAATCATGTAAACTCTCACTCCAATCCCAGGGAACCTGACACCGTCTTATGGCCTCCACACGTACCCGAACATGCTTGGTGCATGTATACACACACAGGCGAAACACTCACAGGTGTGGTGGCATAAATGTTTAGTCCTAGTACAAAAGAAGGGGGGGGGG
>CABHPH010149555.1:0-37485 GCA_902168325.1 Peromyscus nudipes
ACAGAAAGCCAGAGGCTATGGATTTGTTCCAGATTAAGATACATCAGATTTGACCAGCCAAGACCCCCTGAAAGGTCTCCGATGACACCATCGCCCAGATGATCCAACATCCAGAACCGTTTCAAGGCAACTGGCTCAGATGATACACCGTCACGGACTACTCCATAATCCTAAAATTTTCTTTGTGTCCCCATAAGATACAGTGCCCCCCTCCAGCAGGAAGTAGTAAGAGAAGCTACGCCCAAATTCTCAAATATACCAAGCTGGCTTTGGAGATTTGTGAAAGTTAAAACCTTCCTTTTAAAAAAAAAGAAAGAAAGAAAGAAAGAAAGAAAGAAAGAAAGAAAGGAAGGAAGGAAGGAAGGAAGTGCTGTGGTATGGTCTGTATGTCAAATGCTCTGATTGGTCAATAAATAAAACACTGATTGGCCAGTGGCCAGGCAGGAAGTATAGGCGGGACTAACAGAGAGAACTAAAAGAACAGGAAGGCGGAGGGAGTCACTGCCAGCTGCCGCCATGACAAGAAGCATGTGAAGATGCCGGTAAGCCACGAGCCATGTGGCAAGGTATAGATTTATAGAAATGGATTAATTTAAGATATAAGAACAGTTAGCAAGAAGCCTGCCACGGTCATACAGTTTGTAAGTAATATAAGTCTCTGTGTTTACTTGGTTGGGTCTGAGCGGCTGCGGGACTGGTGGGTGAGAGAGATTTGTCCTGACCGTGGGCCAGGCAGGAAAACTCTAGCTACAAATGGTGGGCAGAGAGTAAGTTGGAGAAGAAATCTAGGAGAAGAAGAAAGAGGAGAATGAGGAGAAAGAGGGGGACGTGCCTAGGGCAAGAAGCCAGGCAGCCGCCAGACAGACAGACATGAGAAGCAGTGAAAGTAAGACATACAGAAGGAAAGAAAAGTAAAAAGCCCTGAGGCAAAAGGTAGATAAAGAGAAACAGGTTTATCTAAGTTAAAGTGCTAGCCAGAAATGAGCCTAAGCTAGGGCAAGCATTCATAACTAATAATGAGTCTCTGTGTCATGACTTGGGACCTGGTTGGTGGCCCAAAAAGAAAAGCCTGGTATATAGTTAGGTAAGGAATTGACAGGATGGAAGCCAGGGCCGGCTCCAAGGCCAAATCCGAGGGCAGAAGTCTCTAAATGAGTGACCTGAACTACTTTATCTCTAAATCTGTTTCATCCTAGCACGTGAGAGTTAATTTATCTAACTTTAGTGTAAAATAGGGGAAACAGCAATGCCACTTACAGCCACTATGTGATTTCATAAGAAAAGCTTAGACTTTAATAATTGAATAAAGAATTTAAAACAGCACAAAATCATGGTCCTTATGAAACTGCTGCCATTAAAAATGCGTACCAATGTGAACATTTAATAGAAAATTTTGACTGGTGACCAGTTTTAAGAGTTAGATTAGGACTTTATATTTTTTTTCCTCTGGGCACTTCACCACACTTTTTCATGGCATAAATGAGAAAAATGTGACAAGCAATAAAAAAAAGCAGATTGTAGGAAAAGGGCCATAATCTCCTTCACACAGAGGGCAAAGAACTCAGCCATTGTGACTATAGTCCACCTTCCTCAGATACGGGAGTAAACCCCCAGCCCCCTGCAGCAGAACACTCATTCACTTCACAGTCCCAGCGCTCGTGCTGACATCACAGGGATACTGAGGCTCAGGCTAAACTATGTTCTTGCCTCCTGTGTGATGATGAAGAACTATCAACTACACAGCCTGCTCTGGCAGGGGAAGCGGGATATCACTTTACCGTTGCCAAGTCAGTACATACTTTATTTCACTAACCAGAACACATCAAATCACCAAAGGCCAAAGTACTTTATCACTTGAGAGTAATTAATTTTAACTAGACTAGCCTGATCTCTAAGACCATCTCATGATTTATAAAAATTATAAATTCTGGGCTGGGGAGATAGTTCAGTTAGTAATGTGCTTGCTGAGTTTGATCCCCAAAACCCACGTAAGGTTTTGCATGTACTTGTAACCCCAGTGCTGGAGAGGGACAGACAGGCAGCTCCTGGGGCTCATGGCCAGCCCGGGTAGCCTACTGGCAAGGTCCAGGTCAGTGAGAGAACCTGTCTTCCCCACAAGGTGAGTGGTATCTGAGGAAGGAGATCTGAAGTTGTCCTCTACATGTGCGTACATACCAGCAAACACAAACACAGGCATGCACATGTACATGAACACACACACACACACACACACACACACACACACACTATAATATAAAGGCTATGTCAGTCACTGCTCTACAGTTCAATATACAGTTCAATATAATTCTATTTCCTCTGGCAATCTACAGTCACCATAAATAGGTAGGAAAAGAAAATCTTGATTTGACCAAGATGTCTGAGGAGGATGTAAGCGTTCCAGAAACCCCGTACACCCTGACCTGGCCAACTCCTTGATCTGCACATTACTGATATTGTATTATTATCTGAATTTTTATTAGAGTCAACAGGCCATGTAGTTATGAGAAACTTAACAAAAGATGGGCAAATAAAAGATGAAAAATTAGCTGAACTCCTTAAATGTACCAGTCATCGTAATAAACTGTCATGTTCCATCTAGCCTTCATAAAACAGTCTCATTAGGCACTAACTCCATGCCCACCAACAGAGGCCACAACAGAAACAAAAGCTCTCTAGCTTGCCAATACTCTCAGAGTCCAGTGGCAGCTCTGGGCTGAGCTGGGCCACCTGGCTAAGCTTGTGCTAGCATCTGCTACAAAGTGACCTTTCATAAACCAGGCCACTGGCTCTCAGAGTGGTACTGGAGGATGCTTGAAGGTCAACTCCTTCTGAACCAGATGTGGAAACAGGCTACATGAAGTCCACAGCACATTCCCAAATGACTACACACTGTCATCATACAGGTACTCACTTGATGCCTGAAGTCACAGACCAAGATTTCAATGCCATCAGAAATTTGGAATGCTGTCTTGTTAAGCACTGTAGTTGATTTTCCATAGCCCACTGCTTTTTTTCAGCCCAGAAGATTTCCTTAGTGATCTTATCTATGCTTATGGTTTGCCCAAGATACGGTAGCCAGCTCTGTGCTAGACATCCCCCTGGAGAATATTCCAATTTCGAATTAAACCCAACACTGAAGTCATGTCATTATATATCACCTTTTCCTCAAAGCTATCTCTTTTCTGAATTTCCCATTACAGAGCTACCACACCCCACTGGACACATCGGGGGTCTGTAACCTCCTACTTACTGATCCAGTCCATCAGTTTCACCTTCACAAAGTGTGCCTCCCAATTTCTGCTGCTGCTTCTGCAGTTCAGTTACTGCCTCTCGCATGGACTCTACCGGTGTTCTCAGCAGGCTCCCAGCTTCAGAGTTAGCTGCAGGCCACACAGCAGTGGTCATCCCTTGTGAAAACTGAGACCTTGCTTGGCTTGAACCTCCTGTGATTCCCATCTGCCTCCAGAGAAGTTCACATTGCTCATGCCAGCATCAATTTGACCTTCGGTAGCCCCTGTCTTTCCCAGCCCATTTAGCACACATTCCTGGCATTCAATTAATCTGAGATTCTCAAGGCCGGGTTAATTATTCAACTAAATTGCACAATTACACTGATTATTTTAAATACTACAGAGTAATGCTTGATCCTCTAGAGCAAAACAACATCATTTCAAACTTAATTATGTCTTTTAAAACATTTTACTGTGACCAAAAATGTTAATAAATGTATTACATTTATTAATTGTGTGTGTGTGTGTGTTGGGGGTGTGTGTGTGACATGCACACGCATCTGTGTGTGTGGAGGGCAGAGGACAATTTGCAGGAATTGGTTCTCTCCTTACATGGGAGTTCTGGCACCTGAACTTGGTAGCAGACACCTGCTGAGCCATCTTGTGAACCCACAAGTTTTTTTTAAAAGAACTTCTCCTTTAAATGAGAAGGGAAGTGGAAGTTGTTTACAGTCCACCATTGTCTTGCTTTTTAATCAAGAAGTGAGTTAGTTAGGCATGGTAGCACATATCTTTAATCCCAGCACTCAGGAGGCAGAGGCAGCAGATCTCTGTGGGTCTGAGGCCAGCCTGGTCTACAGACAGAGTTCCAGGCCAGCCAGGGCTATACAGTGAGGCCTTGTCTGGGTGGACAAAAAAGAAGGAAGTTGGGCCGGGCGTTGGTGGCGCACGCCTTTAATCCCAGCACTCGGGAGGCAGAGGCAGGCAGATCTCTGTGAGTTCGAGGCCAGCCTGGGCTACCAAGTGAGCTCCAGGAAAGGCGCAAAGCTACACAGAGAAACCCTGTCTCGAAAAACCAAAGGAAAAAAAAAAAAAAAAAAAGGAAGTTGGTTGACATCCATTCTTTTTGGTCACCAGTTTCTCCTGGGCTGTGAGGCTGCCCAGGGAGTCAGCGTCTCATCTGCCTTAATCCGAGTACTTAGGGAGAGAGGTAAAGGAAGAAAATGGAGAAGCCTGAAAACGCGACTACTGCGAGCAGCCTCTACATGGCCAGGTGAAGTAAAGGAGGAAATGGTCCACGCAGTAGATGACCAGGTGAGACACAGAAGCACAGAGATCTCTTGAGTTGAAAAGGCCCCTAGGGCTCAGAGGACAGCAGGGGAATGACTCACTAGAGGACCAGTTTCTCTGACTACCAATTAGCACAGCATGTGTGGAAAGTACTGCAGTCTAGGAGAAGACCACTTGGAAGGATTAAAAAACAGTCTCCAACAGCATGGGCTGGGAAGGCAGGAAAATGTCCCCTGTCACCCATGCATCCCGTTAGCCCAGCGTTTCTCAACCTTGGCTACACAGGGAAATCCTCTAGGGACTTTGGAAAGTACACACACTGGAGTCTGATGTCACTAATCTCAGTGCAGCTGGGTATGAGGAGCTATAAAACCGTCTTGGTGAGTCTGCTGGTGGAGAACCAATACATTAGCTGAACTCCACAGAAGACAGGGTGCTGGATCCCAGGAAGCATCGCCTGGGAATCAGCACTCTTCAGTGGCAGCAGGTCCAGGAGCAGGAGACGGCACAGAGAGATGGGTCAAAACAAGGAAAGAGATGAGAAGCATACAAACAAATCTGGACTCCCTCATGGAGAGGTCATGTCGTCCTCTTCTAGACTACTGTTCCTACAGTGAGCTCGGTGTGTCCTTCCTAGTGTCCCCAGCCAGGTGCAGCCTCGCACCTTCCTACCTGTCCTGGGTCTTTGTGCACTGTTCCCTTTGGGAAGCCTGGAGCTCCTCTTGCTATCTACATCATCTTTCCCACACTGCCTGGCTAGCCTATGGGATGTGTAGCTGGTGTTAGGTAGTAATACACAGAAAACAACAGGCAGTATTTTCTTCCCTCTAGATAATATTGCATGGCAGAACCGACCTTAAATATAAGAATTTGGGGACAAAGCGACAGAGTAGATTTTCATATATCTCTTAAAGTGAAAATAAATTTAAATAGAAGAACATAGGCGATTCCCCAACACTGAGTATCAGTGGCTTATAAATTTACAATGACTTACTGTGATTTATTTTTGGTCATCACTATTCAAATATTCATCAAGGTAAACATTCTCTTAAGATGAATTTTTAGCTCCAGTAAACCATCCTTACATAAGTGGGATCAGAAACACATTCGCAGTAAATTCCAAAGTCTTGATTTTAAATAAAAAAAACAAACAAACAAATGGACATTTTAGTGCAAATATTAAGAATCATCCTATTTGCCTGACAAAGTTACCTTCCAAAGAAGGACAAAATTCAAGGTCACAGTCAGAAATTATTTACTCTGTGTCTGTGTGTGTGTGTTAGACTGTTCCATTTTTCCATGAAACACTGTGCACAGTTGTGGAACTGTTTAATTATTAAGTGGTTGAAAAGCAGATAATTTTTAGAAAACCATTTTTTTGTGTGAAGTCTCCTTCATTATGAAACTATAAAGATGATTTGTGAAAACAGGGGCTAGTGGGACAGATGAGCCACGGCGAAATACTTGAGGACCTGTGTCCCATCCCCAGAACCCTGTGAACAACCAGTCACAGCAGCACACGCCTGCACTTCCAGCAATGGGGAGACAGACAGCTAGACCCCTGGGGCCTGCCAGCCTGACTGGTGAACTCCAGGCCAGACACAGACCCTGTTTTAAGAAGAACAAGGTGAGCCAGGCATGGTGGCATACACTTATAATCCTAGTACTCAGGAAGGAGAGGTGGGTGGATTTATGTGAGTTTAAGGCCAGCCTGGTCTACATGAAGAGTTCCAGGCCAGCCAGAGCTACACAGTGAGATCTTGCTCCCTTACCCAGAGAGAGAGAGAGAGAGAGAGAGAGAGAGAGAGAGAGAGACAGAGACAGAGACAGAGAGAGAAAGAGAAAGAAAAAGAATGTGGATGACAGCTAATATAGTCTCCACATGTATGCATATACACCTACATATACACCACACATACACAACAAAATTATGAAAACATAGTTGTAACTATGTTAGGATATTTTTGAATTTTTACAGTAGTGTTAACTCCAAAAACTCTCAATAGGAGTCAAACAAGAATAAAATGCACAGAAATATGCCAGGAACATAGATTTATGATTCTGTACAAAGTCTGAAATTCTTTGAAAGATCATTTCCTAGGCTGTTTCATGTACGATGCTTTCAATGAGAAGTTGAAGTGGTCATCGCTACACATTTCAACTCCTGTATCTTGACAACCACCACCCGAGTGGACTCTCAGCATCACTACCAACAGGAACAGCCCTGAGTTTCTCTGAGGACTAGTGTGAATTTTTTAATCAGTAATGTTTTGTGTACCTGGGCTTGGTGTGTGAGAGTGTTTATGTTTGTGGGTGCAGATGCACACATGCTATGCACACGTGGGAAGGTCAGAGGACAACCTTGGGTGCCCATCCTCACCATCCACCTTGTTTGGGACCCGGTCTCTGTTGTTTCTGTGCTGTGGACTCCGGGCTAGCTGGCCTGTGAGTATCCAAAGATTCCTCTCTCTTCCCCTCCTCCCTCTCCCTGTAGAGTGTTGGGGTTACAGACACACTACAACATCCAGATTATATGTGGATTCTAGGAATTCAAATTTAGGTCCTGGTGCTCACAAGGAAAGCACTTTTATCTGTTGTGTGATATTTTGATTGCATTCTGACAATAAAGTTTGCTTTGAATCAGAGGGTGGAACTAGCTACTAGTTGACCAAAATTAACCATCAAGGTTTTAGAGGACTAAGGACAGATAGAGAGGAAGTAGTAAAGCGGGGCACTTAGAGAGGGTCTTGGCCCTTTTGGAAGGAACCTGATCATTCAGGTTCCTACCCTGATATCTAACTCCTGAGTTTTTATTGATAAGGAATAATTAGATAAATGCGTCATTTACCCACTGAGCTATCCCTCAAGAGTCTAATTAATATCTTAATGGACAGAATTTAAAAGCAAAATGGGGGAATGACCTCATATTGATGGAATCCTCAAAGCTCTTGAGAGTGACTGAAACCACAGGAACAACCTTCTTCATTACATCATTAATCAAGGAAAGGAAGATGTTCTTTGTACATAAAACCATAAAATTAGGGTTAAGTGAACTCTAGATTTCTAAGAAAGGAATAATACAAGTGTAAGCTCACTTAATTACCAAAAATCATAGTGAGCTGACTAGGATTTTGTTATAGAAGGTATGTATCTAAGGCCTGGGGACATAGCTCAGTGGTAGAGTGCTTACCCAGCATGCATGGGATCAATCCTCAGTACTAGAAAATAAACAAACAAACAAATCTAAAAAGAAAAAAATGTATTTCACATAGGCAGAAGGCAAATGTCTTTTTCTAGAGGTTAGAAGGGTCTAGTATGACTATTTGAATATCTATGTATACTTTATACTGTTTTCAACTATGTTATTGGCGGATTAGATCTTTCCATCTGGGAATTTCACTCATTGTTGACACCTAACTGGACATGCCTTAGGAATAAATTCTGATTCAAGAGATGCTTTGAGCAGTGATACCCACTCCCACATCTGGGCTGCAGAGAGCAGATTCATCAAGGCCATGTGTTTGGCACGGCTTGGCCAAGGTAGAGAGGCGGTCTCATCCCCAATGTTTACGTCTCTTTCTGAACGGTTCCGCTACTTGAGCCCCAGGACTCTGGGTCTGGGAGCCATCTGCGAAGTGCCCGACTTCTAGTGACAATAGGAGCCCGTGAGAAGGAACAGGGGGGACCCAACCTCACAAAGAAAACCAACGGGAAATATTCACAACGACTTGGGGAAGGGCACGATTCTCACCGAAACTTTAAATTAGAAAACACTTCCTTCGGTTTGAAATGAATACACATCACGGTTGTCTAAGTCTCCCCCTGTCTGCTCCTTCGTGATTTCATATTTTAACAGCATATTTGATATCGTATTTTGCAACATTTTCATATTTTGTAATTTCACATTGCAACAGCAGATTTGAAGATTATCTCAGACACAACACATAGGTGTTTTGAGTGAGGTCCGTGTGGTCGTTTACGGACAGACATGTCACACCTTTCTACAGGCTAAGTGTTATGTGTAGCTCTCACTATATTTTCGAATAGGGAAGTCTATAGAGTGAAGTACTATTCAATCTGCTTTACACAAATGTTAATATGGTAAGAAACTGCACTACAGAAAAAGTATGCAGTTGTCTATTTTATTTTAACTAAAAGGGTAACATAAGAAATTTCAGGTAAAAGGGAGATTTTTAAATAATCCATGTCATCATAAAACTTCAAAACTCAAAGTAATTAGAGGGAAATGTTATATAAAAATCTCTTTCATGCAGTATCATGGATTAGAGGACTATGGTATGTTATATCACAATTTCATTTAAAATAACAGTTGTTTTTTCTCCTTTTCTTTCTTTTTTGTTTATTATCCTGGCAGTTCTTAGGATAAAAACTCATGCTCACAAGGGCTCTATTACTGAGCTACATGTCCAGCCCCTGGTCTTATACGTCATATTCCCCTGCTGTATGTCAGTAAGTATCTGAGAATATATAAAGGCTGCAGAAAGCCAATCACTTTACCCACCAAAACCATGCTTCACAAGTACCACAGACAATAGGCCCTCGAGGTCCACGGAATACTAGAGTTCACTAAGTTGATGCTCAGTGGTCTATGGGGGAGGGGGACGGGTGTAGCCTCCTTTTTGTTTCTCTTAGATAACCCAGCTAAATCCATGCCTGGCTTCCTTTTGTTTCTGTTTGAAGCAGGAGGAGCAGCAGAAAGCTCCACCCCCTACCCGAGCCCCACCCAGAATATAAAACCCAGAAGTATTAAGGAGCTAAACAATGGCACAGCCAATCCCCCCGACGAGGAGCAGCCCCTAGGAAGCCTTCTCTTACCTGATGTGGCCAATCAGCTCAATAAGCTTGTGGCTGAAGAAGTAAGCCGTGAGCTCAGACACGTGGCTCAGGACGGAACAGACCCCGAAGAGGGTCGTCGTTCCGTTCAGATCTTCCAGGTGCCAGTAGAGGAAGGTGAACACAAAGCCGTATCCAAAGCCCATGAACCAGGCCACAAACAGCACCGAGCCGTACTGCACGCTGCACAGCAGCTTGATCAGGTCCCAGAAGTTGAAGGCCTGCGAGTGCGCCGCGGCCGTCGTGGTCGTCGTGGGCGTCTCCTCCGAGGACTCTGTGGAGTTGTCCCTCTCCACCTGCGGGATCTCCACCTCCTTCCCTTTCCCACCGTCGTCGCTGCCGTGTTTGAAGTGGTTGTATCGGAACCGGAACTGAGTGGCGACGATCAGGGCCAGGGTCATGAGGACACCAAAGACGATGAAGACGATCTGGTAGTTGCGGTACTCGGGGGGCTTGCACCCCTTGCCGTCGATGAGCACGTCTATGTGGGTGTAGTCGATGCCGATGCCCACCGACAGCATGGCCAGGCCCCAGCCCAGGGAGCCCCACATGCGCTGCAGCCCGTAGCGGTCACGGTGCTTGCCCAGGTACTGCAGGGTCACCGTGTCCACGATCGTGACCGAGGAGGCGCTGAAAAACTCTCCGATGATGACCACCACCAAGATCACCAGGAATATCGCCTCCACTTCCTGCTGGTCATAGAGGAGGGTGACTTGGTCCGAGGGTAAAGATGTGGTGGTGGTGGCGGTGGCGGCGGCGGTGGTGGCGGGGGTCCCCGTGGCGTTCCCGGCGGGGGTGGGGGTCACGGTGCTGGTGTTCAACACCAAGTCCATCCCACGGTGGGTCGCTTCCTCCGTCCCGGGCTGCAGCGTGGGTTCACCCGTCAAGGTCAAGGCTGTCGTTGGGAAGAAAGCCGTGTCTGAGCTATTAGGCCCCGCTTCAGACGGCGGCGGCGACAGCGCGTCCCTTTTCTCACGGGGTTTGGGTGGCGTGGTGAAGAAAGCCACGGTGGAGGAATTCATCGGCAGGGGCGTGGCAGGGTGACTGGCATTGGTGGGGTGAGCGGTGGGGGGAATCTTTGGTACGCATCTCAAGGTGGCAGGCTTGACAAAGCCGATGCCCAGGTTGAACAAGACCCAGCACAAAAGCGAGAAGAGGAGGACGATTTTGCCCTTCTTGAAGCGATCTGCCACGACGCCCCAAAAGGGCGCGCTGCAGAATTCGATGAAGTACCGAATGCCTACCAGCAGCCCGCTCTGGCTGGGCGACATCCCCAGCTGTTTGTAGTACACGGGCAGGAGCGGGTAAAGAGAGCCATAGGCAGAGTAAAAGAAAAAATAGAACACCTTGGAAATGAGAAGGTCATTGTTTATCTTCACACAGTGTTTCTCTATCCAGTCTATTTCCTCCTCGGGGATGGCGGAGGTCTCCGTGGAGGAGGGGGTTTCGTTGGAGGGGGGCTCCGGTTCCCTGCAGATGCCGTTGAAGGGGTCGGCAAGCACGTACTTTCTCTTCTGCTCCTCTTCATCATCCGTTAGGATAGCGACTTTGTCATCTGCAGCCATGGCTTACCACTCCCATCAGGGGCTGAGACCTTCGGAATCCTGACTGGTGACCTGGAGGTTGAAACATAAGACACTGGGTGAGGAAAATCCTTAGAGCATCCCGGTGCATAGAGATGAGGAATCTCAAACCGCATCTAAAATCACAGCTGGGGATCCTGGCCAAGGATAACAGCTTTTTAAAAAAAAATTACACACTCTGGGCGGTGGTGGCGCACGCCTTTAATCCCAGCACTCGAGAGGCAGAGCCAGGTAGATCTTTGTGAGTTCGAGGCCAGCCTGGTCTACAAAGTGAGTTCCAGGAAAGGTGCAAAACTACGCAGAGAAAACCTGTCTCGAAAATTAAACACAAGGATGGAGAAATGGCTCACTTTCTGTTCTTACAGAGGACAAGCTCAGTTTTCACACCCAGGTCATGTGGCTCACAACCTTCCCAACTGTCTGTAACTCCAGTTCCAGGACTCTGACACCCTCTTCTGACCACCACAGATACAGGCACATGCATACATCTACATATACACCCAGATGTACGCACACTGGAGAGACACAGATATACACATAAAGATAAGTCTCTTTTGAAAATCAAGTACTCTTACGGCCACTGATTGGAGCTGGTTGCTGGCAAGGCATCAGGTTGGAAGCAGCCTTGCCATTACCTACATTACACACAGTGCTGCTCTCGAGTCATTTAGGGATTGAGTTTAAGAGATCAGAACCAAAAACAGGTAATATCTATTGAGGGCTTCCATACAGCTCTGTGGTAGAGAATCTGACTGCTGTGTGTGAGCCCTTGGGTTTGATCTCCAGCAAGACATACATATAGAAATAGATGTGGATTTAATCTCCTAGTGGTTTACAAAAGGAAAAACACATTTAGTGAGCTCTTACCACACCAGGTTAAAGACTTTCACACGTATTAATTCACATTCATCACAACATGCTTACTACTTTGTCCACGTTACAGATAAGAAACATGAGGCCTGGCAAGCTTGACTAATAGGTAGCAGAGCCTGGATTTGAACCCCGCTTTATAGTGCCAGTGTGCATAACCTAACACAAACTGCAGCCTATGCATGCATTCCTGGATAGCTGTGAACGTGGCCCAGCACCTTCGTAAATAACAAGGCCATGCTGCAGTGTCAAAAGCTTGGACGCTTCCACCACCAAAGTGTCAACTACCACCTATTACGTAATAAATTTAGAGAAAGGTGGTTTTCATACGAAAGATTAGCAATACAACAATGGTAAAAATTTATAGGAACCATGCCACCTTCCATGATTTTCTCTTACTTTTACTACAGACATGATTAAGGAGTCAGAAGGTTGTGCTGACATCAACTCTGTCCCCTCCAGTTGCAGTGAACATAGTCTGATGCTAGAAGAGGTGCTTATTACATCCATGCCAAATCCTCTAACCTTCTCTAGCAGAGAGAAACGTCAGCTCCACTATCCGCCCCAAGCAAACGATCTCACCTCCTTTTTTCCCCAATATGAATTAACATGCAGAAAAATTCAAGAATCATTAATGTAAACATTTTAAATCTCTGTCCTAGACAAACAATAGAAACATTTTTTTTCCAAGACAGCATCTCACTATGTAGAACTTTCTCTGTAGACCAGGCTGGAACTCTGGATCAAAGGCACACGCTATCTATCATGTGCAGCTAGAATCAGGATGTACTGGGACCTCTGTGGTAAGCTGATTTATCTTCTAGCCCCAAAATGAAGTAGCATGCAGCCACTAACTTCTAACTTCGGAATATTTAGGTTAAAATGGTGTATAAATTGAAGTAAAATTCACATGAGTCATTTTAAAATAAATAATCCACTGGCACTTAGAATATTCACAGTATTGGATAGCTTCCCCTTCATCTCATTTCCAATTTTTGTAAATACAAAAATGTATTACTGCTATGTTTCCCTCACCGAAATGTATGATCTTGATTTTTTTCTTCTTGCCTTTCTTCAGAGCCAAATGAGATGCACTGGATACTTTAATAACCTCATATTGGACTCTAGGAGTATCACCAACTATATGACTTTTTTTTTTTAACTAAACCAAGCAACTACAACTTCATTGTTTTCTCAATGGAACCTAAGCAACTATCGTTGAGCACCAAGCTCTAGTTTTCTTGCTGTTCTTGATCAGCTGGACCCTACACACTCACTTCCTGATAGTGGAATTTAACTTTTTCCTGCTTTTTCCATCACAGTTCCCTTTGCAGGAGAAACACCTCCAAAATAGTTGGCCTTCAAAGGCTGTGCCCATGGACTTTCTGGTATTACCAAGACACACCTGGTCCCATCAGTGACTATGGCACTTCCTGGCATTATGAAGACCATATACTTGCCAATCCTGCCGTCTTCACAAGCCTGAGCAAAAGAGCTCTTTTGTGGTGCTGGGAATAGAATCTGGGGCCTTGTGCATGCTTGGCAAGCACTCTTCCACTGGGCTACATTCCCAGCCCTAAACCTTATTCGTCTTAGTAGCAAAAGAAAAAGTTTTGTTTTTTTCCCAGACAAAGACCTCTTACTGCCTGGTTATGATAGATTTTCTTTGATGCACTGTTTTTATTATTCTTTGGTTATTAAAATCATCTCCTGTTCAACTCAGCAGCTTCAATTACACTTTCTCACTTGAAAAGACAAGTAACCCTTTTTTCCTGAACTGTTTTGCTTTCTCAGCTCAAATTGGAAAGAAATGTGTGTTGTACTTAAAATGGATAAAGTTATATGACCCTGGTGGCGGAACAGGCCAGATTAAACATAGGTAGTTGGTTCCTTCCCTAATCCTCCTTCAAACAACAGTAAACACATACAGAGAAATATGCACAGGTAGAAGACTCAGCTGTCACAATCTAAGCTAGGGAGAGTTAAAAGACACATGATGGTAATGATAAAGTGAACTGACACATGTAATATCTCAAAAAATTCATCTCACATCATCCCCCTTCTTGGGCTGTGGTCTGCCACGCCAAGGAGATTAATCAAGAGAGAGCAGGTCATGGGATACAGGAAAGAAGTGATCCCGTATGCGAGGCAGGCAAAGAGAACACGGGGATGAAGGTGATAAGACACCCCTGGACCGCTGGTCAGTCAGGATGGATGGGAGGTTCCGTGGGCAACCTTGTCGGCCCAAAGGATATTCGTCAAACACCAATACAATTCAACATGTCCTAAGAGGAAATGTGGAGAAGTGGGGAAGAGTCCAGGGCTACGCTGGTGATAAGTACAGAGAAAACAAAGGCTGCACAGGCCAGGGGAATAATCATAGGTCACTACATGTCTCCATGATGACCAGTCACACTAACAGCAACAGAACAGCTCCTCTGGAGAGCAGGAAGGCACAGACAACAAGGGGCGGGGAGGAGTTAGCTCCACACCGTCCACAGTGGGAGACACACCTACAGTCGAAGGTCCAGCAATCAGAGTATCCAAAGAATCACCTAAAAAATAAATGTTGTGTCTCAGGAGAAACCAGAAAGAAAACAAAAGTTCAAGCAGTTTTGTTGTTGTTGTTGTTGTTGCTGCTGTCTACTTTAAAAACACAAAACAAACCATCTTGCAAATGTTCACCTCTAAAACTTTGTACACGCACAGCTTTCTTTTAATGGATAAAAATCAATGGATTTTCCATCCAAAGACAGTATATCCAATGTTTTCACCATGAAGAAATGATAAATATTTGAAAAGATAAAAAGCGTTACAAAATATCTAAGACATAGGAAACCACTTCGGGGTATCGGCACAGGTAGGCTTACCAGCTATAACTTTAGAAGCAGAGAAAGCAAGAAGTGATGCCTGGAATTACATCAGAAGTTCTGCCCAGCAGATTGCTATTCTTCACTCTGTCATCTACAGAATGAATGTGGGTTTGCAAGAAAAGGGCCCCACAGGCTCATATATTTGAATATCTGGTCCCCAGCTAGTGGACCTGTTTGGGGGGGATTGGGAGGTGTGGCCTTGTTGGAGGGAATGGGGGGGGTTGAGGTTTTTGTGTCTCACTGTGCTCTCTGCCTCCTGCTTGTGGCTGGAGACATGAGCGCTCAGCTGTTCCTGCCTCCATGCCTTTGCTCCACTCTCATGGACTCTAACCTCTGGAACCAGGGACCCAGTTAAAGAAATTAAAAAAATATACACACATCTGTCAAAATACGACCCCATTCGTGGGCACAGTATTTATACTATTATGGATAAATTAAAAATAACATTAATTTTAAAAAGAAAAAATGTGGAATCATGTAACTTTAGGCTTTCAAGAGATGTTAAGTAAACAACCTCTGTCACCGCCTAAATATATTTCTTCAAACTTATATAAAATATTTGATTGCTTGACTTCTAATCAGATGTTAGTGGTCCTTAGTTAACTGCCCTCCACAGAGACTGCTATGACCGTAGAAGTAGGTCAGAGAAGGGCACCAAGTCCTCTTGAGAGAGGCTGTGAGGAACTAATGCTCAGATGCAAATTCTTATGTCAGGATGCAGACTTCAGCCCTGGTGAGTGGCTCCCCAGCCACTCTTTCCTTTCTATTCCAGTGACTTTTTTATTGTAAGCTCTGTAAGGCTCTCCCACTAGAAATGTCCATGTGTTAACTAGTTCCTAAGCATTAACAAACGGAGACAGTATCAACAAATGCAAGTAACTAAGAAATGTCCTGTTAGAACATTCACGTTCTTCTACATGAAAGGCACACTCAGAAATATTTATATGAATTTCAATCTAAAATATAGGCAATAGACTATTTTAGTTTAAATTCAGGACATTAGTTTTTATTTTATTTTATTTTTTGAGACAGGGTCTCACTGTGTAGCCCTGGGAGTCCTGGAACTCACTATTTTAGAGCAGGCAGCCTCAAACACACAGGGATCCGCCTGACTCTACCTTCCAAGTGCTGGGGTTGAGGCCATGCAGACTAGGCCCGGCCCAGCCCAGGACATGTGTTTTTAGACAACATTTTCATGTCCAACTTGGGTTTTGAGGAAGCAGAAGCCAGTGCTGTGAGCACAACAAACACAGTGGAAATGAACTCATCTCTGCGACCTCGGATCAAGGACAAGAAACAAGCTAGAAACAAGGCCTGCGTTTTAATAAAATTAAGGTTTGCTGGAGGCAATGTCCCTTTGTTGAAGTGGATCCTATCTGGCTGCTGCAGATGAGACAAATGTGCAGACCTGCTAGAAACACCTGGGGTGAGCACTTCAGAGTGAGGGGCAACTGTGCTACTCAGAGCCTAAGAGGGCAGCTGTTTGCATCGCCCTCCCAAATCCCTGGGTGGAAGTCCTTTGCTCCACTGTGAAGGACGATGGGATCCCAGCTCTAGCAAACAGCTAAACAGGTTTCTCTTTCCCAAACTCACCTGGTGAGAAAAGGCCGCATAAGGATAAAGTGAGAAGGTGGCAGATTGAAGCCCCTAAGCAGTTCTCACTGGGCACTTTGACTGGCAGGTTCACAGCCCCCAGAACCATGAGAAATTAACCTACTGCCAGTCATGTTTGGAGTTTTGTTACAGCAGCTTGTGAATACCGAGACAGTGCTCAGCAACACAGATCCATCCAACTCATCCCCGAGTCAGACTGCTTTTGTCATGACTGCTTCACTGGAAACTACGCACAGAAACATATGACCTTCCCAAGGACAGCGCTGCAGCTAGTTCAAACTGTGTAAGATTGGCTTTTGTTTATTTTTAGAAAGCCGAAAGTTTTCTCACCCAGTAAACTCTAATGTCAGTAATCAACAACACACTGTGAAAAATCTAACACAGCCCTAAAAGGCCTCCTACCAGAACCTACGCTGAGTCATTGCTACAGCAGGGATTTCTGAATTATTGATGTGAGGCAGTGAAATCACTCTTGATAAAATAGCCCTTCTTGTTTGGTATTTACATTAAGACGGCTTGAACATATATTGGCCATAAATAAATGGAAAACAATGGACACTCGGTGGTGGGGGGTGGGGGGATGGAATCAGCTTCATATTTGAGGCATCATTTGTCATAACAATCACAAGGTCGGGCTCATGAACGTGATGACAAAGTGTATTTTGTGTGGCAGGGCCACAGTTGTCACTGAGGAGAGTCAACAGTCCCCGGTTAACACAGGAGAGAATTGTTCTTTGTGCCATCACTACTATAACTCAATGTCGCCGAGAAACCTAGCTGAAGCTGTGAAACAGGGACATCTATTTCCTCACCCCGGGAGCCAGCTCTACCTAGTGAACTGTCACTGACCATTCAAAATATCCCTAAGTCACGTGAGCCCTAAAGCAGAACTCGGCCACTGACTGCTCCCGGTGTTTATACATGCCACCCTTGGTCAGTCACTTCAGCCCCTAGCATTTTCCAGAAGAGCTGTGTTCAGAAGCATGTATGCAATGTCTATCCAACAGATCTTTTAAGATCAGATTGCTTTAGTATCTGCTACCCATTCAGCCAATGTTATGAAAAACAAATACAAAAAAAAGCAGCCCACAGTACAAAGGCATTGAAGCATACCACAGAGAATGACTGTTTGGGGGATCTTCCTCTCCTTTCTAAGGCACTGTGACATGGAGGGCTGAGACAAGCTAAAAGGCAATGCTCATCCTCACCCTGTTAATCCAGTTTCCAGCGGGGCCCTCCAGGTTCTCAGAACTACACCCAGGCTCCCAGAGCTACCCACAGCACTGCACAGGGATTGAGCCTCCTCCCAGAACCTGCCACCCCATCATTCTTGGGCAGTCCTTCCCAGACCCCTGACAAAATCTGTGAGAAGACAAACAGACCCATGACCTGTGGTTGCTCCATCGCAGTGACGTATTTACACATTAACTAGCAGCCCCATCACTAACTACAACACAGCACCTGTCACAGCTCTGTAAGGATTAACTCAATCTCCACAACAGTTCCCTACTGTGGATGGATGGGGAAACTGAGGCACGGAAGACAGCTAGCCCCAGCCCACACCCAGAGTAAACTGAAGAGATGGGATTCAATTGCAGATAGCCTGTGCTCTTAGCAGGTACTACTTCTAGATGTACTGTGCGGCTGTTAAATAAGATGCCAAATGCATGTTCTGGCCTCAAACTCATGTTTCAGAGTAGATAAGATAAGCCATAAACTCAGGAAACATTAAATAATGTATAAGAGTTAAGTGGCAATTGTGGTGATGTTTTCTTTGTGCTCTAACAAATAAAGCTTGCCTGGAGATCAGAGTGTGGAGCTAAGCCACTAGTTAACCATAGAGGCCAGGCAGTGGTGGCACACACCTTTAATCCTGGCACTTGGGAGGTGGAAACAGGAAGTGATATGGCTGAGCAGAAAGAGGAAGTGATAAGGTGGAGTGGAGACAGGAGCTCGGCCCCATTTCAGTCTGAGGATTTCTAGAGGTACGAAGTCTTTCTAGTGGCTAGATGCTCTTTTTCTCTGATCTTTCGGCTTTCACCCTGGTATCTGACTCCAGGTTTTTATTATTAAGACCAATTAGAATTTGCTCTACATCTGGCATCCAACTTTTGAGGCATGATTTTATGAAAAAGCCACTGGCACAGGCCAGAGCTGCATGTAGCTGGAGTCACTACCCCACTGGCTAGGATTTTCCATTCTTTTCCTCAAGTCTCTGAGCAAGTTGGGATTTTTCTGTTGCAGCCTATCTGCAACAAACTCCATAGGCTTTTGGGCCCCAAACACTGAAGGAGTTAGCTGCTTTCCCACATTCCCTGTGCAGACGGCTGGCTCTTTGGCTTCTTTTTTCATGATGGGTTGTGGGTTTTCCCTGGACCCTCTCCTTGGGCTGCTGCCACATTAGATAGCTGATTTAAAACCTGCTTGGGCTTCTACTGTTCTACGCAGAAGCAGTCAGCCTCACATCATCATCATCATCTGCAGATTTGGTGAGACAATTGGGAATTCATAAAGGGAGGAATTAGTTAAAAAGGAGAGTTGTTTCCCATGTTAAAAAATGGGAAATACTATTATGATGTAGAGAGTTAGGTCTCTGTATGATTACATGATGAATGGTTTAAAAATGCAACAATTAAATGAAGCGATAATCAATTTACCTGGGATTGACATAATGTTTTTATCATTTTGATAATCTTTATTATCAATTTAATAATTCTTGGTTTATCATTTAAAAAGTTGGTTGATATGAGTGACAAGATACAAACCTTAGAAAAACTTATTAAAACAGATCATAGAGATATTCAGACCCAGACAGAGGAATTTAAAGGAGAACCAATCTCAGCATTACATTATTAGAGAGGAAGAGCCTAAGGCTTTCAAACAGCCAACCTTAATTTATCCAGTAACTTTACAGGAATTGCCAAATGATATAAATCCCCAAAGCTGTGTAAGAGCTGAATGGACTCCTGTGGAAGTGTTAGATTTGAGGAGAATCAAGGAAGCGATAGTCTCATATGGCATGCATTCACCTTTTGTGAAGCAGATGTTAAACTCATGGTCAACTTGTAATAGAACTATCCCTCAAGACTAGAGAGACTTGGTTACAGCAGTCTTGGAGCCTGGTCTTCAGTTACAGTGGAGGACCTGGTGGAAAGATGAGGCTAAGACCATTGAACAATGAAGTAGGGCTAGAGGTATGGAAATCTCCCAAGACCAACTTCTTGGAGAAGAGATTCTGCTAATGTAGAAAGGCAATCTCTATGTGATGACCACACCCTGGCTTTATGCCAAGCAGCAGCCTTGAATGCTTGGGACAAAATTGAAGAAGTAGGAAAGAAAATTATGTCATTTACTAAAGTTATACAGGGCCCAAAAGAAACCTTCACCGATTTCTTACAAAGGTTGAATTCAGCAGTAAATAGAGTGATACCAAATTCAGAAGCTAGACAAATAATAATTGAATCTCTGGCTTTTGAAAATGCTAATGCACAATGCAAAAGGGTAATTAGGCCACTAAAGGCAAGATCAGCACCCTTGAAGGAATGCATCAGAGATACAATCAATATTGAATCTCATAGCCATGATGATTCTTGGATAGGAGAGGTGATTTCTAGAGGTATGAAGAAAAATCAAAATGTCAAGTGTTTAAATTTTGGTAAACAAGGTCACCTAAAAAGGGATTGTAAACAGGGCATTCCTAGAAACAATGTTTTTTCTAAAAGTTCCAACAGAACGCCCCTCCCTTCTGGAGTATGCAGAAGGTTTGGCAAAGGCAGACATTGGACTAATGAATGTAGATCAATAAGGGACAGTCAAGGTGACCCTTTGCCATCAGGAAACGTCTCATAGGCACCCATGTCAAATTCAGTTCAGTCATTTCCTGTCATCAGGGAGGAAACTCCTTCCCAGAGCAATTACAGGACCTGATGCCTGTTGTAAGAAACCATACTGCTTGATGATAGAACAGCTATAGAAGAGAGAACAAAACATTCAGGAGAAACCATAAAGTGAATATTTTGGCAAACTCCTATAAATGAACAACGACCAAAATTAAAAATATGAATAAATGACTTTGTCATTGAAAGTATTGTAGACACATGTGTGGATGTAACAATAATTGCACTAGAATCTTGGCATCCAAATTGGCCTCTTCAGGAGGTAAATGTTCAGCTTTTAGGGACTGGAACATTATCTCAGGTAAAACAGAGCATGAAATGTGTCAAATATATAGGGCCAGAAGGACAGAGAAGAAAATTAAAGCCATATGTGACTAACATAGCAATGAGTTTGTGGGGATGTGATTTATTACAGCAATGGAATACCAAGATTAACATTCCACCAATCTCAGAAACAAACCATAAATTAATGTATGTTTCTGGGGAAAATATTAAAAGGTATTATAAAGAACAGTCCTTCAGGTTGTACAAGAACAAGGCACAACAGCTGATGATCTTTCAAAGGCACCAACAGCTCTACATTTAAAATGGTTAACAAACAAGCCTGTATGGGTTCAGCAATGGTCTTTAACAACAGAGAAACTGCAGACCTTAGAACAGCTGGTTCAGGAGCAGCTAAATGCTCAGCATATTGAAGAATCAACCAACCCTTGGAATTCTCCTATATTTATTATTAAAAAGAAATCTGGAAAATGGAGAATGGTAACAGATCTAATAGCTATTAATAAGGTGTTTCAGCTAATGGGCTCTCTACAGTCTGGAATTCCTTTGCCCTTCTCTGTTACCTAAAGGATGGCCTCTCATAGTTATCAATTTAAAAGACTGTTTCTTCACTATACCTTTACAAGAAAAAGACCAAGAAAAATTTGCCTTCATGGTGCCTACTTATAATAATTCTCAGCTTGTTAAGAGATATCAGTGGAAGGTTCTCCCACAGGGAATGTTAAATAGCCCTACTCTATGCCAATATTTTGTACAACAGCCATTGAAAATGATACAAAAGCAATTTCCTCCATCTGTAGTTTACTATTATGTGGATGACATTTTACTAGCTGATTCAAATGTAAATACTTTAGAATGTTTGAAGAAGTAAAAAAAAAAAATTTACCTTATTGGGGATTACAAATTGCTCCTGAAAAAATACAAAGAGGAGATTCTATTAATTATTTAGTATATAAAATGGGTCTACAAAAAAATGGACCCCAAAAAATACAAATTAGGAGAGATCGACTACAGACTCTTAATGACTTTCAAAGATTATTAGGAGACATTTCCAATCTATGGTCCACTACTAGGGTAAAAGATGATGAATTGAGTAATTTGTTCAAAACCTTAAATGATGACAAGAACTTAAATAGTCCAAGAGAATTATCAGCTGAAGCTGAGAGAAAATTGGTTTTGGTGGGAAAGAAATTACAGGATGCACATGTGAATCGTTTGGATCCAGAGCTTGACTGCATTCTGGTTATTTTAGTCTCTGTGCATTCTCCTTCAGGAATTTTAATGTAGAGGGAAGATATTATCTTAGAATGGATCCTTTTACCACTAAATAGAGTAAAAATTTTAAAATGTATGTGGAAAAGTTCTTTGAGTTGATTCTAAAAGGAAAATTGAGACTTTGTCAATTAGCAGGAATAGACCCAGCAGAAATTGTAGTACCTTTTACTAATGATGAAATTGACAAATTATGGGCAGAAAGTAAACCTTGGCAAAGAGCTTGTAGTAATTTTTTGGGGGAGATTAACAATAAATATCGCAAAAGTGAGAGAATTAAATTTATAAAGAGAATTAACTGGATTCTTCCTCACATTGTACTGAGAACATCAATCCCTAGAGTTCCTACATTTTATACTTATGCAAACAAATCAGGAAAGGCAGGTTATAAATCAGGAAATTTAATTAAAGTGACTCAAGCCCTTATGATTCTGTCCAAAAGTCAGAATTATATGCTATTCTGATAGTATTAATGGATTTGACAAAACCTCTTAACATAGTTACTGACTATCAGTATGTAGAAAGTGTCATTTTACACTACTACTAAATTTATTCCTTATGAATCAGAATTAACTTTATTATTTATTCAGTTGCAGGAAATAATCAGGAATAGGAATCATCCCTTAAATATAACACACATCTGATCCCATATGGGTCTGCCAGGTCCTCTAGCACAAGGTAATGATGAAATTGATCAGCTATTGATAGGAAATGTGCTGGAGGCCTCAGAGTTTCATTAAAAAACACCATGTCAATAGCAAGGGTTTGAAAAAGGATTTTTCCATCACTTGGCCAAGGAAATTATAGGACAATGCCCTACTTGTTCCTTGTATAATCAAACTCCACTACCTATAGGAAGTAACCCAAAGGAATGAAATTTGGCAGATGGATGTGTTTCATTTTGTAGAATTTGGAAAATTAAGATATGTACACCACACCATTGACACCTATTCAGGATTTCAATGGGCAACTGCTTTGAGTTCTGAAAAGTCTGATTATGGGGATACCTGTACAAATTAAAACTGACAATGCTCCAGCATATGTCTCTAGTGAAAAGAAAGATTTTTTTGCATATTATAACGTAAAGCATATTACAGGTATACCACACAACCCTACAGGACAAGCAGTTATAGAAAGGTCTAGTCCAACTTTAAAAGAAATGATTAATAAACAGAAGGGAGTAACCAAGCCCCACAGAGACAGATTGCATAATGCTTTTTTAACTTTGAATTTTCTAAATGCTAATGAGAAAGGAACAACGGCTTCAGAGAGACAGTGAACAGTAGAAAAAAACTACAGAATAAAATCAGCCTGTGTCCTTTAAAGATGTACTGACCTCAGAATGGGAACCAGGATATGTGTTACGTTGGGGACGAGGTTTTGCTTTTGTTTCCACAGGAGAAGAAAAGCTGTGGTTACCATCAAAATTAATAAAGGTCCAATTTGAACAAGAGAGACCTCTTGATTGGAGAGGTGATAGTTCATCAAACAGCATGACCACTCAATTTAAACTAACTTATAAGACTAACAAATGCTTTTCATTTGATCAGATATAACTTGCCATAAGGGAACCTCCACAAAATTAGGGTTGGGGCATGGTTTGGGTTTTGTCTTTTCAGGAGAATGAAGGCATCCAGCTAAGGAATCTGAAGAACACTGGACAAATGAGACATCTGAAGAAAAGGGACAAATCATCCAGAAAAAATTGTTCTAAGAAAAAGAGTAAATTGGCCTATAGATATATCAAATATAAAATTTCATGAATCTTCCCAAATGTTTGTTTCTGCTTTTCTCTACAGACATATAATGCAAATGGTCTTTTTGTAGTCCCAGTTCAACTAAAAATTAAAGCTGGCTTTGGAGTTGGAATGTGGATCTCTCTTTCTCTAAATCCAAGCATGCTTGTTAAAGTAAAATCTAAAATCTCTGTCTCATGTCAGAAGAGCCACCTGATACGGACAGAAGAAAACCAAAAATTAAGGGACTATTCTATTGCTACTAATCTCATGATCCTTTGGTTTTAACTCTTTAAAGTTTTTCTTAAAGTATAAATATTATCTCAAAATTTATAAGATTAATATACAATTTCAACTTTTTGTCATGATCTTAATGGTCATATAGAGTACTAATTAATTCTAGGAAAAGGCTTCATCTAGCTTCCTGTACATGATTTCAGGTTCGAGTCTCTATCAGGTAACTTGGAATTAAGTTTTTGTACTCTGGATGTACACAACAAATATTGATCCTTTAACCTCTTTGGGATCTATGATGTTTAAAATGTTTAATTTTTATGCAATGAACCATGACTACACCTAACAGCAACCTTTGAAGTCTCCAAAAGGATGGTGGGGCCCCACAATGATGACTCCACGTGGACTATGATAACGCCACTAAGCTGAAAAAACACCACTTAAAGATCAACTTTGGACTGCAAACTGCTCAGGACAATCTCAAGGTGGCCAGCTGAGATGATCCCGCCTCACAGACTACTCTAGCCAGGATTTGAGACAAGCCCTGCACTTTCCCATTATGCAGAGACTGGACAACAAATAATAGAGCTACCTATTCCAGGACTTGACAATTAACCCAAATTTTTCTTTCCAGGATCACTAAAGTTTTCTGATGCCCCCAGACAGCAGGAAGTAATTTAAGAACCCTGTGGGGGGCCTACCCATTTGTCTGTGGGAGGCTCCCTTTCACTTTTTCCCCAGGGTACTCTTGAGGAGGAAGGAGTGAGAAATATTTGGATAGAAGGATAAAGGGGAGGGAAAGAGAAACACAGGATAGCCTTGGGAGGACCTGGATCATTATCCACCAGCCCCTTCTGTCTCTTCTAAAGGGCTATTTATAGGAATGTCAAAGGGTGGTGCAAAAGACCTCCCCCCAGCACAGCCAAGTGCAGACCATTTCCAATCACCTGGTGACCATACACACAGTCAAGCAATCCTCTAATGCAGCCCTGCTGGGTAAAGCAAGCTCAGATTTCACTAGGAAACTTTGTGGGCCTCCAAAAACCTGATGCCCACATTCGCAAGAGGCTGGGTGGGTGGTTTTTGGTTGTTCAGTGGGTTATGGATATTTGTCATCATTTACAGTGGTTGGTTACATTTGTTATTGGTAATGGTTTAAAAAAAGCTGAACAAAGGATATTAGATTCAGGGTTCTTGTTTTAAAGAAAAAAAAGGGGGATATAGAAATGATAGAATAAAGGGTAAATTATTGAATCTACTCTGAAAAGAAAAAAGGGGGTATAGAAATAGAATAAAAGGGTAGATTATTGAATTAACTTTTAAAAAGCAACTACTTTTTTTAAATATTTTACATTGATATGGATCCTTGTATATTGATACAAAGTTGAGATTATTTTTTAGAACAAACTGCATATACATTTCTTTTGTGTGTGTGTCTGTGTGTGTGTTTTTTGTGTACATATATTTCTAACCTTGTTCAAGGTATTGTACCTATTCAGCTCATCTAACAATGTAATGTAAATTTCTAGTCCTTGGAAGTTATTATTACCAACTAATTAGAATATAAAGAAATGCAAGTTAGTAGTTAGTCATTACATTCAAACTTGATATCATGTTAGATATGTTTTTAAGGTCAAACAGAGATATTTTAGATAGACAGGTCTTCTTCAAACACTTTAGATATCTACAGAATATGGCATTTAAGATGTTTTAATAACATAGGTTCTTTTTTTTAAAAAATGACAATGAGACATGTCTGCTCCTGGCAGCACCAATCTACTTCAGAGAAGACAATGGGCATTGAAGAAACCTCATATGGAGTTTACTTTCTTTGTGGCAAAAGTTAGCAACTGGGCAAGAAAGTGCTCTTTCCTGGACTGCTGACAGTATGCTGTCCAAATCAGACAAGCAAGACACAAAAGAAAGTGACTGCTGAACTTTGCCAAGACAAGGTAGGACAGCCCTTCAGAATATCCTGCTTCACAGAAAAGTCTGTCAAATATTTTAGGCCTGTAGACCAAAGATAGGTGCCTCAATGTTACAGAGGAACCTTAAATGACTGTCCAGGGAGCCAGCTATTTCTGTCATTTCTCACAATTTTTGGAAGTCCCTTGCTTGCACTTCCTGCTTACTCAGGTAATATTATTTCCTTCTTGTGTCTCTAATGGAGTTGAAGACTTTATAGTTATAGTTTTTCTTGTTAACAAATTCAGGAAAGGAATTCACTGAAGAGGTATAATGGTAATGCAAGTTAGAATAGAAAGTGAATTAGGTACAACCTTTTGGACACACCAAGATAGGATAGACAATGGATTATTTTCTCTGAATTTGTCAATTGTTAATGGACTAGACATTGTTGATGTATTTATTGCCTGTATATATTATATATAGTTATTGTACTTATTGTATATAGTTTTTTCTCATATTAGTTATGATGTTCTGTTTTATTTTAGACAAAAAGGGAGAAATGTGGTGATATTTTGTTTGTGTTCTAACAAATAAAGCTTGCCTGGAGATCAGAGTGCAGAGCTGGCCACTAGTTAACCATAGAGGCCAGGCAGTGGTGGCACACACCTTTAATCCTGGCACTTGGGAGGGGAAAACAGGAAGTGATATGGCTGGGCAAAGAGAGGAAGCAATAAGGCGGGGTGGAGACAGGAGCTTGGCCGCCTTCAGTCTGAGGATTCCTAGAGGTAAGAAGTCTTTCTAGTGGCTGGCTGCTCTGCTTCTCTGGTCTTTCAGCTTTCACCCCAATACCTGACTCTGGGTTTTTATTATTAAGACCAATTAGAATTCACACCACAGGCAATAGAGAACAGTAATGAAATAGAAGCCACATTACCCTGCACAATAAATGAACAATTACAGGCACCGGGCAGTGGTGGCACACGCCTTTAATCCCAGCACTCGGGAGGCTGAGGCAGGCGGATCTTTGTGAGTTCGAGGCCAGCCTGGTCTACCGAGTGAGTTCCAGGAAAGGTGCAAAGCTACACAGAGAAACCCTGTTTCGAAAAATCAAAAAAAAAAAAAAACTCACAAATTACAGGCAATAGGAGTTCTGAGTAAAGAGTTCATGCTTCAGACAGGAGTTTGCAAGAAAACTAAGGATTTGCAAGGTACCCTTACTTGCAGACTGTATCTATGACTCTACGTATCAGGGGCCCTAGAGACGCCACCAGAAAACTCACGGGTCCGACAAATAGTGGCAGAAGATGAAAATCAGTCTTCAAATACCAGCAGATCTCCTGCATGCCAATAACAAGCATGTGGAGAAAGGTACAGGGCGTGGTGGGATGGCTCAGTGGGTAAGGGTGCCTGCTCTACAAGCCTGGTGGCTTAAGTTTGACCCTTGAACTCATGTCAAGAAAGAAGAGAAGAACCCACTCCAAAGAGTCGTCCTCTGACCTCCATTTGTACCCAGTGGCATGCATGACCCATCCCCCACATCATGCATCAAGCACACATACAATTTTTTTTAAGATTTCATTTATGTTTATTTTATGTGTATGAGTGTCTGCCTGGATGTATGCACCTGCGTGCAATGCCAATCAAAGCCAGAAGAGGGCACCAGATGCCCTGGATGCCCTGGGATTGGAGTTGCAGATGGTTGCGGGCAGCCATGTTGGTGCTGGGAATTGGACTCTGGTCCTCTGGAAGAGCACCCAGTGCTCTTAACTGCTGAGCCATCTCTCCAGCCCCACAAATAAACGTTTTAAGAATTAAAAGAAAGAAATCAGGAAAACAACCCCATTTACAACTGCTTTTTTAAAATCTTAGAATAAACCTAACCAGAGAAATGAAAGAATTCTACAATGAGAATTTTAAAACACTGGAGAAAGAGACTGAAGTGTCTGTAAGATAAAGACCTCTCGGGATGCTGGATTGGATGAGTTAACATTTTGAAGGCACCAATGCTACCAAAAGCAATGCAGACACTCAGTGCAATCCCTATGAAAATCCCAAAGCCATTCTTCACAGAAATAGGAAAAATTCTTAAAAACTAATACGGAAGCACAAAAGGGCCCAGAAACCAAAATAATCCTGGACCAAGAGAACAACACTAGAGACATCACCTTATCTCATTTTGTTATACTGTAGAACTATAGTATTAAAAACAGCACAGTACTGGTACATACACACACACACACACACACACACACACACACACACTCAGAGAGAGAGAGAGACAGAGAGAGAGAGAGACAGAGACACAGAGAGAGAGACAGAGACACAGAGAAAGAGTCAGAGAGAGAGAGAAAGAGAGGGAGAGAGGGAGAGAGGGAGAGCAATGGAATGGAATGCAGGACTCACGGACAACCACACAACTACAGCCACCTGAGTGTTGATAAGGACACCAGCCTAATGCTGAGAAAACTGAATGTCTACACTCAGAAGAATCAGACAGGATCCTTTCCTCGCCATAAACAAAAATCAACTACAAGTCCAACAAAGACCTTAATGCAGGACCTGAACCCCTGAACTGTTGCAGGGAGCACATCTCAAGATACAGGTACAGAAAAGAACTTTCTGGGTAGGATTGTAGCTACTCCCACCAGTTAACAAGTGGAGTCTTGTGGAATTATGAAGCTTCTGCACCACAAAACAAATAACGGGTGTAAAAAGGCTGCCCAAAGAGTGGGACAGTCCTCTCTATTATACGTCTGACAGGCTGAAACCTGGATATAGAAACAACTCTAAATCCTCAACAAGAAATCCAGCAATCAGTCAATAAACAGCAAATGAAAAGAGTGGACAGTTAAAAGATGAAGTATAAATGACCAATAAATAATGAAAACTATTTAATGATCAGACAGTATGTAAATTAAAAACCACATTGTGAGTCCATCTTACTCTAGTTAGCATGGAAGTCATTAAGAAAACAAAGAAGAGAGGCGAGGGGTGGCACACACCTTTAATCCATCACACACAGATGGCAGGTGCAGGCGGGCTTCTGTGAGTTCAAGGCCAGCCTGCTCTGCACAGCGAGTTGCAGGGCAGCCATGACTACACGGAGACACTGTGCCTCAAAAAGAAACAAAGAGCAAATGCTGGGAAAGATATGGACAAAGAGAAACCCGTGTGTACCGCTGGTGGGAATATGTACTGTAGTCCAGCTACAGTGGAAACCAGTGTGGAGGTTCGTCATAAAACTGTACATAGATCTGACTATACTACCCAAAGGACTCCAAGTCAACCGTCACAGAGACACCTGCACGTCAATGTTTACTGCGGCATCATTTGTAATAGCTAAGCTGTGGAACCAACGGAGGTGTCCATCACAGAGGAAGGGATGAAGAACACGTGGGATAAATACACGAGGAAAAGGTTTCCAGCCATAAAGAAGGATGGAGTTACATCATTGCTCAGCAGAGACCATCATATTAAGTAAATTAAGTCTCTGAGAGACAAATACCATGTTCTACATTTTATATAGATACATAAAACTGTATGTGCACATATGACATAAAAACATTAACAAAACTGTCAAGAGGAGCAGAGTAGCATGTGGGAGGGGAAAGGGGTGAGAAGGGGAAGGTATAGAGATGTAGGAGGGGGCATGGTCAAAATATATCATGAATAGTATTTACACAAAATATCCCATGTGATACAGTATCGTGCTCAATGGCTACACACACATACACATGCACATCCACACATACATACACATGCACACACACATGCACTCACATACACATGTACATACACATGCACACATACAAATACACACATACAGACATGTACATACACATCATATATACACACACACATATATACACCTGCTTGTGAATGCATGCACATGTACACACACACACACACACACACACACACACACACGAAACAAAGGAACATATCAGATGGAGAAAAAGAAAGAAATGAAGGACTTAAACTGAACTTTGAACAGCAGTTCAGGTCTATCTCAGGCAAAGGTAGGAAACGAAAGGAGACCATGGTCCCTACAGAATCTACAACAGGACCATGGAGCACGTGAGCTGCCAACCAGAACAGATTACAGAATGCTTGAATACCAGACTGAAGACAATCCAACACAAAACACAACACTAAAGACTAAACATACTGACATTCTTTTTTTTAATCTATCAGGTATAACCTTAGCACCAACCCACAGACGGACAGGTAGACAGGCACTCTGTGGAAACAGCCCCTGCTTTCCAGTCCAGCAGCGAGAGACACAGCGCTCCCTGTCCCAACACTGCTTCCAGTGTTAAAGCAGGTGCAAGCCTGGACATGAGGCCTGTGAGGGAGCTGGAAGACGCGTGGAGCGCTTCAGGGGAGGGGCAGGGGATCCTGGGGCCTGAGACTGGCAGGGGCTGGAATCACAGCTGTCAACACTCTCAGAAGTTTTAACTTCTCAAAGTCTTAGTCTCCCCCGCTACAAGGGGGCAAGGGGAGCCGTGAGAGTGAAATAGTGCGCGCCGGACCTTAGCACAGAACATGCGGGCACTCCTGATGCTGAGAGCAGGGGAGAGCCTCTGCTGGAATGAGGCAGGCAGTGGAATGCCCGAGTCGGTGTTTGCAGACATCCTACCATCTCAGCTTCTGTTTCAGGGTAGGTCTTACACTGAGTGTGATATAAAGGTTGTGCTACAATGTTTCAGGACAAAGGGCAGTTTGTAAACTGTATCTGACGCAGCCGTTGTTACCACCTAGGAACTGACTCATCTGGTGACACTGTCTGGCACCTTTCTCCACTTCACTTTCACAAACTGCTGTCACACCTGAGCTATCACATGATATACAGGTAATCCTATAGACCTCCCCTCTCTTCCACAAGACTACAGATCCGGTGAGAAAGGGATCTCACATGTCACACACTGTCCTTTACTTCAGTCACTTGGCTATTCCCAATAGCAATCTATGTTTTTAATGTTCCTGAAGGTTTGTGACCAGAGATTAATTTTAGAACAGTACAGGAAAATCCTAGCTATTCTCCTGGCTTTGACAAAATGATGCTTCCTTCCTTTTCCTCTTGGTAAAATGAGGATAAAAATACCAACCCAAGCCAACCACTCCCAGAGAGTTTTAGGACTTAACTGAAACAATGCATGAAAAACAGCATTTTTTTTCATTCAAAAGCAACATATGAACATTTATGGTGGTAGAGTGGCAGCTACAGCTTTATTCCAAGATACTGTAATTTTTACAATTATTCTAAAAGTATTCTTCTCAAGCGTATGTTCCAGAACTATTTGGCATCTCCCCTGAGCTAGGCTGGTATTTTATCCATGATACCCTAAACTGCTATGTCAGCTCCCTAGTCCACTGCCCGGAGGAGGTGGGAATGGGTCTCTGGCTCCCAGAGAACACCCTTGAATTACACACTGGAACAATAAGACATGTCTCCAGGCCAAACATAGCTACTCGTTTTTAAAAAGCACCTGGCATATTTGTAACATCACAAATCTGAAAGACAGGGATTGAAATTGTCAACAGGTCTCTCCAATCTGTTAAGAGAATAATGGGAGCAGATTATTTTCACTTCTTTAAAATGGAGAAATAGCTCTAGCCTGAACACAAAAACCAAGCAGTTTAGCATTTTTGCTTTATAGAGAGAGACAAATATCAATTAAAAAGAAATTACAGTTCAGGTACTTTAGACTGTACCAACCATCATCAAACAGATCCCTGGCTGCATTTTAGGCATCTGGCTGAGTCTGCATGTAGGTATCTTAGAATAATTTAGAATATGAGTTTGAAGCTGGAATCTCATCACCTTCTTTCAAAGAAATGTCCCGTCTTAAAGCGAGCCCGGCAGGAAGGACAAGTGATGGTCACACTAGAGATGAAAAGACTTCTAAAGGAAACGTTTATTATGTTTCCATTTCTCCAATGGAAACACTCAATAGATGCTCAAGAGAAATCATGTGCCGCTGAGTCTGTGTGTTTATTTGTTAAGAAGAGATACAATGTGGGGACTTAAAGGGGTTCCAGAGCTTTTGTAAAGTAGAAGCAAATGTTATTGATCTCTCCCTCATCCACAATCACTAGCCAGGTAGCAATGACATTGTTTGTGAAGGACAATCTAAGTGGACAGGGAGGGGTGGCAATATCCACCATACTGCAATTGCTGAAGCGCAGAAACCATTTCCTCAAGGAAATAACATCATAAATCGGAGTGCCCAGGTGACTCGGCTAACAACAGTACTAAGGACCAAGATTACAGAGCGTGCAATGTTTAAAGGAAAATCCTTTCTACTTTATAACCCAGGATGCCAGCAACACATCTCACCAAGGCATCCTCAAGATTCGGGATTCTATTCATCCCCTCAGCAGGGCCATGGGAACTCCACCACTTGCCTCCTCCAAGCAACAGTGTTATGACCATGGGTCTCTGAAAGCCTTAAACAAGCATGTTACACACTGGTGGACACGGAGCAGGGGGCTGGGAATTTGATGGCTTTGGTGCCCCCTCCCATTTCCTCACAGGCAACAGAACTGGTAGGAGGGGAGGGGAAGGGAGGGGAGGGGAGGGGAGGGAGGAGGGGTCTGACCACTACCTCCAGTCACAGGCTCACTGGCCACTTCACAGCTGTCCCCACTGTCACACCCCTGTCCCAGTGACTGACTATACATTTGGCTGTCAGTAAACTGGCAATAAAAAGGATTGTTAAAATCTTTTCATAGAAATAAAACAAAGGACTTCTAGGAGTTGGCATTGAAAGCAATTATTTGTTTAATGTTTTATAGAAGACTGTCCTTTAATAAATAATTGTATCTTATACCACTGAGATAATTTACATAAAATGAAAATAACTTTTTTTTTTAAAAAAAAAAGACAAAGTACTGTCCAATTTGAGTGGCCGAGAGGTTGCTTTTGAAAACTAGCTAAATGAGTTCTTTCAGCCAGAAGAATAATCTGGGCAGTTAAATAAATTATATCTTTATAAAAGAAAATTAGAACAATATACCCATATCATGGGAAAACAAAGTATAACATATTCAAACAAACAAAAACCAGGACAAACCTCTATGTATCGTGTCGGTTTTTATCTGTAAATTTGTGATCTTCACATGAAATGTATTTAGAATAAGACTTGAAGAAGAAACACCAAATTGTTATACTATCTGTGGGTAATGAAATTAGGACTCAAAAGGTTGTTTTCCTCCTTACAGTGGCTAGATTTTTTTTCTTCGATGACTATTTATCACTCTTCAAATACATCTGTTCTGCTCTAAACACAAGGCATCTACGTGACACCCGGGATACCCTGATCCTGGAGATGGAGGATGATCGTAGAGACTTGCCAAACTGATGTCTATTATCAGAGATGCCTTGTGCCACCCAAAGAAAATAGTCAAAGGACCCATCCCAAGGGCTTTGCACTTGGAGACGATTCTACAACTTTAATAGGGACATCACTGCACGGAAAACAGTAACATGTTTTTTTTTTTCAAGTATGAAAATAAAGTCTTGTGGTTAAACTCCCTTACCAATGGCGACTTTCAAACACATCTGTCCACTAACACAGTACAGACATCTTTGTGAAAAAACCAAGAAGGCCCTGACAGCAGCAGCCCAAGGAGCTTGAGTCTTCAGGATCAAACTGTGTTTGCCGGCAGCAGTGAACTTTTTAAGAGTCATAGAGGGTAGGTTGCCACTTCATTCACTTCGGATTTCCGTGTTCCGTGTAGGGAATTTGTGTGTTGCTGTGTGTGAGCAACCTTGTCTGTCTTGGGCCCAATCTCAAGGTTGGTGCTGAGCTGAGCATGTGCAGAGCTGAAGGAACCCAACTGCAGGGTGGAGGCTTCCCAGACAGGAGGGAACCACCAGCCCAGACTTGTCATTCACTTTCCCTTGGCATGGTTAACCCGCAAATCAGGCTCATCCAGGCAGCAACAGTTCCTCTTTCTAGTTCTCCTTTGTCTTTCCCTCAAAGCCACAGCCGGCCTCCCTCTGACCACAGCTGACTCATGGGATTCCCATCCTCCCTCTCATTCTCCTGTCTTGCTCTGCATCTCAGAAAAAATACTTCTATGCATTTCTTCAGTCATTCAGAGTTGGATTCTGCTGTTTTCTAATTACAGATATTCCCTGAATTATTCTCCCTTCTCAAACATATCCAGAACAAATGGCAAGAAAGATATCCCTGCCACCTAATTTATGCCTTTTCACATCTCTTGAATGTGGCTTTCCTAGTAGACTGAATCTCCCATCTTTGCTCCATTATTTCATTCCACCCCACCCATCCTAAAATGCCGCAGAGCCGCCAGGTGTACGCAAGCAATATCACACTCTCATTCATACTGCCAAACTTGGACATGCCCTCAACTCCCCCGTCAGCACACCTACAACTCAGCCACTCCTACATTTACTGAACCAAAGAGTAGAGCTACGTGGACAACACACAACGGGCTTTGCAGGATTAGTTCCTGTTGTGTTAAGACAGGGATGCACACATACACACACACACACACACACACACACACACACACACACACACACACATACACACACACACACACAGAGAGAGACAGAGACAGAGACAGAGACAGAGACAGGCAGACAGACTGTTTAGAGATACAAAGTAGCAATGAGAGTGTAGCATCTATAGCAGACACAGACTCAAAGCTTGGGTTCTACATTTTAAATATTTAATTTGGTTTTCTTTTTTTGGCCTTTGCACCAACAAATCAAACATCATTTGTTCTAGCAAAGGATTCTGGTAGTTTCCAAAAGTTGTCCAATGAATTGAGAGTATGCTGTTTTACAAAATAATAAACATCTTTCAAATACAGAGACCAAATCAGCTGCAAAGAAAAGGGTAGTGTATCAATGAGTCTAAATACTGGATAACATGCTATTCGGGAGTCAAGAAAACAGGCAAGATGCACAAAAGCCGTATTCACATACTGAAGGCCAGAGCAGTGAATACCCAGACAGCTAACTGTGAGTAACTAAACATGGAGGCATTGTGAACCCAAAGGGAATGTCCCAGGTGGAGCCCCTAAGGTGTGGTTACTGCCCCAAATTCACAATGCAACCCAAAACTGCTGTGCCCCAGGAAACGCCATGGGTGTTCCACCTAAAGAAGAAAGTTTTACCAAACTGGCCTTAACCAGGGTGGTTCTTTGCACTTGGTCATCCCCTCATCAGGCAGATTTCTTTCTGCCTGACACATAATAAAAACCTTAAGTGAAATGTTACACGATGCCGGAACCTGTCAGAGCAGCTCCTCTACAAAGTAACTTTACTCTTCTGCCAGATTCCATTATAGCAACATTGCATTCTAGTGGACCAAAATTATTCAGATTTTCTTCACACAGAAAACACGAGATGAGGAATGTGTTTTCTTGTGTCTGAGGTCTGAATGTATTTTGCGTTGGATTTCTAATTCTGAGCAAGAAAACTGTATTGACTTTTAAGAATTCTACACATTAATTTTGGTTACATTAACATAGGAGTAAGGAGAAGTGTGGGGCTGTGTTTAGTGTTACCAAATACATATGTGCACCAGACTTAACTTGACAATAAGTTGCTGCTCCTGAAATGACATCATGTAAAGCTGAAGGCATCTATAATGCCATATTTTCCTGAGATGACACAGCAGGAGACCTGACTCCTCCTATCAATTTACTCACTCTACCAAGAGAGAGAAAAAAAAAAGTCTCCCTGCTTGTTGTTACAAGCAAGGCCTGACAGAAGAGAATTCTGACATCCCAGCCTGTAATCCACCAAACCATTCTCCTTGCAGGAAAACCAGCAAGCTGTAGACTATGCCATAGCTACTGTTGGAAAGGGACAGACTGTTGACCACCTGAGACTCTAGGCCTCAGAACATCTCTACCCCGATGGCACCTACTTTCCTAAAAACACTGTATGTGATGGTTAGGTGCACCCAGCCTTCTCTTAAGTGAATTATTTCCTTTCTTCTTTTCTATTTTTTGTTTATATAGTAAAAGAACATGTACTTTTCCAATTTTTAACCCGTATCTAGCTTTCTAAGGTCAAAAGAAAAATTACCACTATATCTCTACCCCTCCCCCTTTAAGGTAACTACATTGAACAGCTGGAGGACAAGGAAGTGCCCACACTGATGTTTAAGTAAGGGAATATAAATCTGGTCTGCAACCTGCCTCTTCACTTAATATACCTTGAGTTTTCTTAAGTCAACAGACCAGTGCAGCTAGCAGACACAGTGTTGAATTCATTCTCTGTTTCCCTGCTGTGAGAACTCTAAAGATTTACTGAAGATCAGAAGTAAAATATAAGAACCTATGGGTCTAATATTCAATTCATCTTTGGCAATAAGTTTGACACTCCTTCTAAGTTCAAAAGTGGTAAGAATAAATGGGTACAAGTATTATACATTCACTAATTTATATACATTATCAATAATTAGAGTATTCTGTATGGGTAAATGTTACCATGTGTGATACACGAGTGTTGAAACAAAATTTATTTTCAGAGGCAAGAAGCAAAGGAAAGCATTAATGTAGATGGTGAGGCTTAATAGATCCTGAGCAGGGGAGGACACCATGTGGAAATTTCCTATGCTTTGGGGCCAAAGGCACGGGTCACGTCGAACTCCACCTCTTATTGAGTATGTGGTTGGTCTAGGTTGCATAACTTCTCAGAGCTTCCCTTTCATGGTGCATAAAATTAGGGGATATCGGTACAGAGATTTGGAAATTAACTCTTCAGGGTGGGGCCTTTAAAAAGAATTCTCAAAGTGCCATATTACTATTGATAATGCAGAAGTGTTTTATATATATGCATGTTTATATGGCTGATAGGATTGGTGATTCAATATCCACACCACTAAACATGTGCTGTTTGGTACTGTTCTGTCTCTGTTTTATCTGCCTTCTTGTTTTATATTTACCCTTATAGAGAGACAGCCTGGGAAATAAGTTACTGTGAAATACTTAGTAGTTTTACTTCATTCATTATAGAAATAAGACCCTCTTTACTCCCCAATTGTGTCTTGCACTGAGCTCATTAACAAAGCTTCAACCTTTTCCTAAGCAATGTGAATTTTTACTTATAACCTGTGAAAAGGGCCATTCACCCTATTCATCACTAATTAACTGAAAAAATTCTTCATATATCCTAATGACGAGTGTCAGAGCCAAGCTTCCCAATGCAGAGGATTCTCTCCTCCCCCCTTTTCTTCATAAGACCATCAATAATGCACACACCTTTAGCTGGCTAGTGCCGGATCTCGGGAAAGCAATGCTCTGCGCAGGACACGGACCTACCAAATGTTCACCTCCTTTACCGTGTTGCTAGTAACACATAAACTGCATGCTGCCTGCTTTCCACTACACCTAACATCACACAATATCGTGAACTACCAGAAAGATAGAAGGAAATTTAGCTGCTGTACTATCCATCCATCTTTATTCTACCTGTGAGAAAACTGCCAGCCCGGGATGATGTAACAACCCAGGAACACAAAACTATTTAGACACCAGTTGGGAGTTGAACTTAAAACTCCGCAAGGTTATTTCTACGACGGATCGGCAGATATTATATGTTTCAGTGGATGTAGGAGTGCTTATTAAATGTTTTAGGATGAAAGGAAATGTTTGTGGTTTCCAAGGCATGTGGGAGAAGCAAAACGCACAGCAAGTCAGACTTAAGGATAATAACCCACGGGCAAGACCACGTAGGGAGGGGCGTAGGGAGGGGGAGGGGCTATATCTGAATTCTTCACCCTCCTGCGGAAATGTACCTGGTAATCTCCGTTTAGGATGGGACCTATGCCCGAGCCGAAGCTAGGCAGCACACA